>DWKC01000225.1:0-14407 GCA_018249195.1 Racta chiria
GCGGACGAAACCTTATTAACCTTTACTAAAACGCTGTACCCACTTTCAAGCAAATAAATGATTATGATTATGATTATGATTATGATTATTACGAATATTCACATTGAAATGTACAAGAAGCAATGCTAATGTTCAGCGAAATATTTGTCAAACACAAAGGAGCTTATTTGAAATGGATTGGATGGATATGGAATGTTAATAGAACTGATATGATTTATTATTTGTAAATGTCGTTACTATTTCACACCTTATTCCATCCACAAAGCTCTCCATAATCTGATTAGTCATTTTAGATTATTATATACATTAGCTTTGGGTTTGAACAAGAAAACAAGTTTAGTTCATAACGAGAAAAAGATAAAATAAGACCCTTATGGCATTATACTGCATTCCCGAATATTTGACATAAATATTGTAAACGTGTAAAATTAACCATTCGTTAAATCACTAACAGAGATAGATATTGTAATATCAGCAAACATATTTACATTACACATCATATCAGGAACGCATACACAATACAATATAAGTAGAGTTACATCAGCTGAGCCCAATATGGCTTTATGGTACATACAACCACAATCAAATCTTGTGTCATGTTTTATTTTTAATTTGTATGTCCACAAACCTTCGCCAGATCTTCCTTTGCTTTAGAGATCTCTGAAGTTAACTTGACGTTATCTTCCTTCAAAACCCCATTTTCTTTCAATAATGACATAATTTTGTCGTCCCTTTGTTTCTTTCTAACAGAAATACCAAACACTTTCTGTAAGCAATTTGTAATAAAAAAATAATTTTATGTGTTATTTTATATTTTAACTACAACTAAATGTCAATCAATTAAGATAAAAAAGGTATGATATAGTTTTCAAATTTCAAATAAACCAAAAAATATATATTTTTTGCCTTTTTATTTATTGCTATGCCTGCTCCAATTTTTGACTTCAGTGTTTATGAGAGAGATATCCTCCTGATATGTCCGACAGCACCCTCCCACATAGCGCACACCAAGGTTTAGCCAATCATCAATGAAAGTATGCAGGCTCTCACACTTCTCCTTGCCTACCCATCCACTTTCTACGCTGTACTTTTCCCCTGAATTAGGATATGTAACAATTGGAATTTGTGATGGCATATTTTCATTCAAGTTTCTTATTAAATTAGCTACAATTTTAGGTGAGCAGCAGTTGACACCGACAGCAAGAATCTGGTCTGGATTTGATTCAAAACATTTCCTTGCAACCATCCCAAAATTTTCACCATGAGCAAGACTGATGCTATCTTTGCAACTAAATGACATCCATGCTTTGGTAGTGGGATACCGTTTTAAGAGCTTAACAAGAACTTCAGCTTCCTTTTCGCATGGTATAGTTTCGAGGGCCAGTAGGTCTACACCGGCAGACACTAAAGCATCTATACGAGGCTTGTGCCATTCCCACATTATCTCATCAGCTGTTTTATCTGCATAACTTCCGTCGTACTCAGAGCCATCGTGCAAGTGAGCACCGTACGGACCTACAGAGCCGGCCACTAATATTTTCCTATCAGGTAAACCAGCATCGTAACGTTCTTTATAATACCTATCACGCGCCCGTTTCGCGAGCTCTACGGCGAGTTTTATGAGTCCATAACCTTCTTCAGTTGTTACTCCAAGATGTTTCATGAAACCACCAATGGAAGCTTGATATGTATTTGTTGACACAATATCTGCACCGGCTCGAAGAAAATCTAAATGAGTATTCGTAACTTCCTCTGGATGGGTCTGCAGGAATCGAGCGCTCCACAAGGGATCGCCGTCGGCTGAGGTTCCTACGTGTCTTGATATTTGCGAGGAGAACCCTCCGTCTAATACGTACACTTTCTGTCCATCACTTTCATCTAAAAACACCATCATGGATTTTCATTCTTTAGTCACCGAGACACCAATTTCAACGGTTTTTCTATTACAAGTTTATCAATTATATTGGATCATTTACTAAAATTACTGCACACTGTAAGATGTATTGATATATATAGCAGTCTTCTCCGTGTATTACAGCATAACAGGAGATAAGATAAAGAATTGTTTTGAATAGAATTTGATTACGATAGACGTCAAGAGTAATTTTCCATTAGATGCTGTCACATTACTGTCATACAGTGAAAAAGATGAGAGACTTGAACGAGGTTATCAAAAGACATAGGTTAGTTAAACGTTCATGCATAGTTTAAAGTTACCGTCAAAAACTTATATTTCACGACCCCGGCAAACGGTAAACACTACAAGATTCTTTGGCGTAAATATTGTACGATATATTGAAGCAGAGCCATCTGTGCCATCATTTCCATAGAAAATTTAGTTATTTGGTTGTTGTATTTATTTGTGTTGTATGTTTACAACGTTCGTAATATGCAGTCACGCTGTGGTATGTTACTTCCGTTTTTCAGATGCAATATCATGGTGTATGTATATATCAAGTGGGTCTTGCTCTTCCTTTATCATCGACGAGAGTCCATAATCCAATAGAATAATTATTAATGCCGTATGATGACGATGTCCAAGGGACATTGAGAAGTCATCACCTACCGTCAGGTGTGTTGATCATTCAGGTGTGTCCTGTTTGTAATTATTAGAAAAACATATGTTGTCACAAATTAAAAATTGGTTAGAAAGATAAGAATTGATATGAGGCAGACAGAGAAATTAAAAGTAAGAATATACTGTTACTGGATGTAAAAACGTAAATAATCGAAATACACTCAACTACATTGTTGTTTGTTACTATTTATTAATTACTACTTATTGTTACTCCTAACCAATTGTTGATTGGTTAATTTAATTAAATCATTTGTTTCGTGTTTTAATAATTATATAAAGTAAACCATGTATCATCGATTTTTGGCCCAAAAAACCCATGATATACAATTTTCATCGACATAAGGGATTCAGATTTTTTAGAAATCGATTAAATAATTTTGAAAGGATTCATATACATTATAAAGATTCATTAAAAAATATATACGATAAATTAATAAAAAATATTTCATATCATTTAATATATTCATAGAATACTTACATCTTGTACGATAAATTGTGATATTCTTTCATCTCTTATATGCAAAGCATTTTCATAAGCATTTTTGATGTCACTGAGCAGTAAATAATATGATCTTGTGTGTTTTAAGAGATTTCTGAAAGCTTCGCGATAAATCTGAAAAATTTAAAGTTTAATCAACACTTCCTAATAATTATTTATTAATAAGTCAGCACCAGTAGTTTATTAGTTACCTCCAGAACCTGGTCAAAGTATAACTGATGTGATTGTATTGATTCACATTTATGTACTTTTGTCTCCTTAAGTTTCTCATGCACATCATTTTCAATAGACTTAATATATTTAGGCTTACTGATTGAAGACATTTTTATAGCTAGTTAGATGTATTGTGATTCATGTAGAGTTTCTGTGGTGATTATCAAATTCATTATTTGTTAATTATTTGTCCATGGTGAGAGGTAGAGCTGCAACTAAGCTTAATTGCTATCTATCTATCTTGTGCATTTATATTACGGTTGTTAACTGTTTGAACAATTAAAGTTATATGTATGGATTAATTATTATATTTTTTACTTAAATAAATAATTTCTTGAATTCGTAAATTAACTTTATTTACTAGTACTTTGATTAACGGTACTAAAATAAGTACTGAAAATGTAAACTTGTGCAAAATATGCTATAACTAAGGCTAGTAAAATAAAATTCAAGTGTACACTAAAATAGAGTCTACAGCAATGGAGTCTTATTTTATTACACGAATTTTTCCACACGAATTTTTAACAAAAATTACCAATGACAGCAATATCTTTTGAGAGTTTCGATGTTTAAAAAAAAAAAAATTGTTTATGGAAATATAAACTGCTGCCATCTGCCATCTAGCAAGCGAACTGAGATCGTGGTAGTGAGTGGGATGTGACGTCACTGACTGTTATACTGACAGACGTGAATAACATGAATTACGGAAATTAGAAATGGCTGCGATAGGTAGTGGACGGGGGACGATGGATACCCTAAATCGAGTGCAGAGTGATAATGTAGATCGTTTAAAATTGCTATATCCGAATGTGAACGAAGAAGAAACACCGCTGCCAAGATCGTGGAGTACAAAGGACAAATTCAGCTACATCGGGCTATCGCAAAATAATCTCAGAGTACACTACAAAGGTAAGAACTTTCAAGGTTTGTTTATGGGTCAGATATTAACAAAACTCTTCAATAATATACTCAAACATTATCAAGATGTAATCGTCAAGTGTTAGAACAGATTTGCACGTTATGCGAGTGATCTGACGTGTCAGCATTTTGTCGTAACGTTAGGCGCTAGAAAACTGTCGCATCACTCAAACAAAGAAATCAGCTGATCGTATATTTTGTATCAACACGCGAAACTAAATGATTACTGCGTTTAATCCACCGTTATCTGGATGATTTCACAATCGTTGGGGTAATTTTGTGCATTTTGATAGTTAATTTAATAAAATAGGTTCGATATTTTACAAGGTCTCTCCTCTGTAAATGGCAGACGATGTTACGATTTATCAAACTGCAAACAGAACACTTGCCAGATTTTGTGACAATTGTTTAATAGTGAATTCGTCCCAACACTCTTGATATTTGTATATAATCGACACCTTTTGCCAATATTCTAAGATTATTTTATTATTTCAAGCAGGTGAATTAATCACCAACATGCAATAATAATATATAATGTTATATATTTTAAGGAATTAGAACTTAATGTTTTGCTCTGAAAAATACAGAAAACAACATTAAAGTGTATTCCTAATCTACAAAAATATTGTTTTAGAAAAGTAAAATCAATCAATCTGAACTTGTTCAAAACTAAACTGGACAATTTTCTTGCTTATGTTTAGTGACGTGCACGCATCATCACCTTGTGCTGGTAGTGCATAAATTAATAATATTCTATATAAAATATTAATCGACAAATCTTGCATTAAAATTGTCTTGATCAAAATAGACTATTTTCTGTATATCCGTGTCTTAACTTCTCTAAAATTATTTTTTCCTCTCTCTGTCTCTCTCCTAATTAAAATTTTCTTTATATCTGACACTAGTTTTATGTGGGCTTCCTGTTGTAATTTGATTTCACTTTACAATATTTGATTCAATATATAAATATAAACTTTTATTGATATGCATATTAGTAAATAACATCTTTTTTTGTGAATCAGTAATACCTGTGTACAATTTTCTACCTTATTTTTACCAAATTTGTTTTTATTACACTATAATAATCTTTTTATGGTTTGTCATTTATGGTATGTCATTTGAAGCACTACAAATTCAAATTACAAAGGGTTTCTCAATTTGTTCATTGTTTTTTCTGTATTTTGTATCATTTGCAAGGATCATGGTCACAGCGAATGTTAAATTTTTATGTAAAATTTTTCATTATGATATCTAAATAACAAAGCAATGCAAGCAACAAGTTAATTTTTACTGCTAATACAATTTAAGACCTCACAGTGTTAAAAGTCAACTTTTTATAGTTTCCTTGTGATTGATGATGTGATGAAGTGTCAGCTATCTATAGGTTAACTCTTTAGAGCTTTCTGTGTTCTGAAACTGATGGAATCATGTACACTGGTGTTACACGCCTTTGTGATAGTGTCAATCCACTTTGTGGCTGGTTTGGTGACTATCTGTATATGGAGTGCGGAACATTCAGAAACAAAAAAACAGCATATGGAGCATGTCTTTGTACAAACATAGGATAATCTATCTCCCTTATTATTATAAGCAGTTATTAGTCCATGACTTGTCTAGGAATTGGATTGTGTTGATGATTTGGGGGTCATTGGTACCATTATTGACCCTGGCTGCTTCAACAATGTACTGTTTACCTTTCCCATATATCTTTCTTAAAGATTGAAGATGTTTAAAGTAGTGGATCTATTACTTCCGTCTTTGCTGTATTTTACGGCAATGAATACTGTGTCCCTGTGTCATGGACAACAAAACATATCACCCAAGAACAAATAGTCACCACTATGGTGGCAGGGTCACTACTACCAACTAGGCTACAGGCTGTTGGATAATAGTTTAATTTGAATTATTTGCCCTGAGCAGTTGGCGGGATTTACTTAAGTTACCAAATGCACTCTTAATTAAAATTGAACTATTGTGTTACCATGTTCTATGCCAGGTTTTCATTGCAACCCATGCCTGTCCCACTAATGGGCTCGGGTTTCCACTCACAATGTGAGGGGTGCAGGCTCTAGTCCACCACGCTCGCTAAGTGCGGATTGGTAAACTTCACACACTTTTGAGATCTTTATAGAGAACTCTCGGGAGTGCAGATTTCCTTATGATGTTTTCCTTCACTGTAGCAAGTGATAATCAACTTCTGATATGCAGTTAACTTTGAAAATTAGAGTTGCGCACAGCAGGATTTGAACCCAGGACCGAAAGACCAAATTCGAGTTTGAAAGAGCAATGTTCAAACTGTTAGGCTAGGTTATTACTTCTCTACTATCTCAGGTTAAGTTAGGAAAAGACACATGTAAGACCATTGCAAATTATTTGTAATATAATTTACTAGTGCCACAGAAGTTTATGTTTTGTAATAGTCAAATTTTATTATTGTATCATTTTATAAAGCATATCATATTGTAAATAAATGCATGTACCACATGCATGTACCACATGCATTTTCATTAGAAGTTCTTAATTGACATTTTTATCGAGTCCTTACAATACAAACTAAATATTTATAACTAAAACTTTAAAATTGTTTAAGGCATTTAAATTTAAACATGTAAAGGTAGAATGAAAATGGATTGTCAGTAAAACTCTTTCAACGTTGGCCTCGTACTTAATAGAAAGATACAATAATATTTATAAACACTACATTAATGTAATAAAAGTAGCCTAATATTGATATTGATTAGAATAAGCCACAGTTTCCATGTAGCAGCCAACCAGGGAAATATTTATGTAGTAAGCGCCCGCGCCACTGACATGTTAGGTTGGATAGTGACTAACATGCGGTCCATTTGTTGACTGATATTGCAATTTAAATTTTACGAGCGTTGGAGCTAAATTGCAAACATTTTTAAGTTTTTATTTAGATGATAATTTTTCAGTTAAAACGAAGGTATATGAGATGAAAGCGTAGTCAAATTACGTCATATACATTTGGAATTTTGGTAAATTTAACTAGCTGATAAATGACCCAGCTGACTTTATGTGGTCACCGTCAGCTATATACATCGGCAATTGCCGATGCATTGCTGTTCTAAAAAGAGGCGAGGAGTCACACATCCAATCAAAGTGTTCAGGGGAGGTAGGCATGGACTCATTTACATTGCTATGTATAAAGTACTAGGTTCCATCCTTGGCTTCGTCTTCGTCGTATGTTCATAAAAAGTAGCGTTATTCCAGACTATAATTTATGTATGTATGTGCCAAATTTCATTCAGATCCCTTCAGTATTTTTTGCATTAAGGAGTAACAAAATTTACATCCATCTTTCCATACTCACAAACTTTCGCATTTATTAATGTTAGTAGGATGAGTAGTATGTACCATAACAAAAAATAAAGGTTTCGGATTTCCGGTACTTGACGCCAGGCATGGAACTCGGTTTAATATATTTTTTGACTATCTTGGACGAGGACTAAAATGTCGAATAGTGAGCCAGCCAAGCCCGGTTTATTGCATGATTTAAAATAATACCGAACTGACTTTAATTTCACAGCGAAAATATTTTGATGGCATTAAATAGTATCTTAGTGGTATGTCTCGTATCCGGAGAGATCTATAAACGAGTAGCGCCGGTTGATGACCGGGACCTGGGGCGACTGCCACTCTACTCTGCCTTAATCCAACTATAGATCGAGACTAGACATTACTATGACGAAGTTTATAGTATTTATTGATAACCTTTGTCTTCCATATCTGATATAGAATGTTTTATATTTCAGAATACTCATACATAATGTAATAATGAAGCTGTATAATATTGAATCTAGTATTTATATTATATATATATACCCTATAACATTAATTTGATGAAACAATGTTACTCGGGTTGAGATAGAGAAGCCGTCGTGCTGGACAACGGACGAGGCTCCGTAGCCGACAGTTCCTCCAGTCTGTGGTCGCTTAGCTCTATATGACCAAATTTAACCCTCGCTGACAGTAATTCAGTAAATCGCTTCCTCTTTGGTTGGCAACGCGTTATTGATGTCATTGTGTTACTGACGGGCCACTTTTACCATGTAGCTCCTTGGATCGTTTGTCGTCCAACCAAGTAACCGCTATGCTGTGCTCAACAAGCCAGCCTGAGATATCGGTTGTAGAAGTTAATTCTTTATTTTCGTGTCATGCGGTGTTCACGTTATTATTGTATTGTATAGTAGGTATTCCTTATCATTATCCGCGCTCTGACAATTATATTCATCGCTGACAATACCTAAACAATGTCAACGGTTTTGTTCTAGTTTATGTCCTCGTAAAATTATTATTGTTTCATCTAACATACAATAAATAAAAATCATAGTGCTGTAAAATATTCGGTGTTCATTTGGTCTGCAGACATTGCAGTCCCATTTGGTAATAATATCGATCGTGAGAGGCAACGGGTGCCGGCGGTGCCGCGGTGGTTGACCTGGTCCCCGGGCTAGACTGCTTCGTGTCTTTGTCTGATCGTTGTCTAGACGTGTAGACTCTGGGGAGGTGTGCAATACACTTAACGTATTTTATGTTTTACCGTCAGTATGTGTCTGAGGAAGACTTGCGCACAGGTGCTAGGTGATTCAATTTAAGGTCTGTGCTGCGAATTGGATGTATGAGAATAGTTATTTCAGTTATTTGTAAAAGCATGTATTTCCAAAACCTACTATCCCGAAGCTGATGTAAATATGTTAAAGTAACTAGATAACAGTCATAGCATTCGCGGTGTGTGAGGGGATCACTGGAGCCGCCACGAGATCGGAGTCACGTTACATACAGTAATGCTGTTACCAATGCCAATACTATTTAGCTACCTTAATTACCCTAAGGATACGGCCTGTGCGAGTATTGGATGAGCTCTAGATCTCGTCCTTACGATTTACAGGGAATCAACGTACACTGGTCGACGAGGTGTCCTTTAAAATTACAGACTTACATCCGTTCATCCAAAATTGACGTTGACTGAAACAGCTTACTTCTTGATAGAATTATCAGTGTTCTGGACAATCGATTTAATTATCAAATGTAAACTTGTACCTTCACTATAATAAACCTCAGCAAAGTAAACTTCCGCAGGGTACCTATTATGTGATTCTACTTAATTATGTAGGTAAGGTATTATATAGGTTATGTAGGTATATCGCAGGAGTTATCGTTAGTTATCTAGACAACCTTTTTGAGACGTGTCTATTCACCGGCAAGACGAGCCCTCCTACCTTGGCTCCCACCGTCCATATCCAGTGGGAATTGAGTTTTCCTTGAACCTCAACTTTAGGAGGTTCATCGAATATAGAGTCGAGAGTGAATAGGCATTTACTAATTTAGTCCACCCAACATCTTAGATATCATCGCCACTTACCATCAGGTGGGCTCAATATGAATCATTAACTTATTCTACATAAAAAAGGGAGTATGTGCGATGAATGGCGTAATGTGTGACGGTGGGTCCATGTCCATGTTCGCTACTGTAATTTATATTAATTACCTCTGCTACCTAACGGTGTCCTACGTTCGGCTGTTAAACCCTTTAAAACTCGCATTATAGCAGCATGGTTGAGTGCACTTTAGGTCCCGTAATTTAAGTAGACCGGTTGGCCGATATTCATAAAACTAAAGTGCTATTAGACTGTAAAAGCTTGCTAAAATTTTGTGACTGACGTCTCTCATTGACAAATGATTTCACGCTCATGTAGCAGGATTGACCACATACCTCCGGGCATATTTAGGCCATTCTTATTTAATAACGTTGTGTAACTCAATATTATTATTATAGTTATTGTTATTATAAGTATTAACATTCTGTGTTACCATCTGGGTAACAGTTACCTTCATATTTGAGTGAACCGCCAAATACCTAACTCGTGATTCAGCTGGAGGCTGGACATTAAGAGCAGAACTATCTTCTTATCTCTACCTTGTCCGGCAATTTATCGGTCATGCCTATGGTCTTACTAATGCCCATGATTGATGACTGCTCGCTTGTCGATTATTTCCAAAAACTCTTTAACTATGTTTTCCTGAGATTGACTCAATGAAATTTGAAACTGTAAAAACAAATTACCCTGTGAAACTCTGTTTTACAATGTAGACACGGCAATCAATAGCCAAAAAAAAAACAATAATCCTTTATTAAAACAATTTTTTAAGATTCACAAGTTTTGAGATCGCTCCTGGTAAGTTCACAAAAACGTAATAGTGTTTCCTTTGTTAGTAACGGTAAAGGTAGTCCTTGCGGGCCCGACCCGGGCACATCGGCAGTTCAACCGTACCGGGGGCGATGCACTCGTCCCGGGCACATCGGTGGTTCAACTGTACGGAGCGATGCCCTCGGACAGTACTAGTGTCTCGAAGACTGTACCGTTGTTAGCTCTACCTATCTATTTAGGTCGTCTGATATATCAGTCAAGTTTTAATGTGCATAAGCAGCCAAATGAGCAGGCGGGTCACCTGATGGTAGATAATCACCGCCGCCCGCAGACATTGGGAACAGGCTGGGGTGTCACTAACGGGTTGTCTGCCAGGAAGGAAGTGATAGACTACGCGCGCGGAAGACAGAGAAAGAAGGGAACCAATAGGTACATTACTGAAGCATCCGGAATCGATAACGATACTAAGTGCCCGATACACCGACAAAATACCGCTTCAAGATGGAGGAAGATGACTAAGGACTAAGCCATCTTCAGGCTTCACAAAACATAATAATCCTTCCCCGAACCCCTACCACCTTTTATCGCCTCTAACATCTCCCTGGTCTGCCAGCATGGGATTCTAGGCCGCCCCAATACGGCACAAACTTGTTTCAAATCTTGTACAAAAAATATTGTTCATAGTACAGACACCTGTTAATTCAACCGTGAAGCGAGTAGCATCAAGCTCGTTGTTTCGGTTTGAAGCGTATTGGGGCCAGCGGTGCTTATAAATGAGGCGTTTCATCTTAGTCCTCAAGAGTACATATACGTACTATATGGCTGGATGGTACATAAGTAGCTATAATTATATTTATACAGGAGTACGGTTATCCGAAATATTTGACCAATGGCATCAACGACATATTATATTGATGAAGCAAGGCTTCTAGCAAGTGAGCAGGCTTCAGGTCAATTAATGTAAAGTGATATGAGGACTGACTGCTGTTGAGACCAAACGAATGCGATCTTGGTCTTACTTGTCTCGTTCAACTGTCAAATGTCCGTTGTAAAGATGTTCCCGCTGGGGATTAGTAATACTAGTGAGATCATGTTTTTGTTAACCAGACGACCGGACACGGTTCTTGTTCTCCCTCTGTACCACTCGGTGCGTCACCGACGACTTGACCAAACCAAGCCCACCATCACTCACGATTACCGTGAGAATTAAGCTGGATAATATGACCACTGGTCACAAAAAAAAAGCTTTAGTTTCCAATTGCGTTGTCTTTTGCAAATATCATATTTAACACTACAACAGGGAAGGTGGGAGAGATTCGAAAGTCTTAACTGAATATAAAACTGTAACTGGTAAATATACTCTGTGTGTCTGTTTGTTCAGGCACGACGCGAAAACTATTGAACCTCTTAAGGTGAAATTCACAAATATGTGAATTGCACAAAAAGGTTTATGGTGTTAATGAGGTGCAGTTAAACAATTATTATTTTCTATTAGGAGCAAAAATCTCCAATAATCGGAGATTTACTACCACGGACCAACTGTTATATCGTGTGCCATATTATCGTGTGCCCACAGGTCTATCTCGTTAAAACTTTTGAAACAAAAATAAAGGAAACACGCGATTCAGGTTCAAAATGGAAATGAAATTTTATACTGTTGGAGTCACATAGTAAATGTAAAAAAGCTATCACAAAATGTCAAAAATTTTCAGTCTGCTTTTGATTTTTAAATAAATAAACTCGAATTGCAGCTTTTCATTCAATGACATAAAAAACCTTTTTATTTCATAATTGAATCCAACTTAAATCAGAGTTTTTGTGTTAGAAAATTTTTCAATATTATTCAGGGAAATTTGCAGAGCTGCGGAATGGCATCCATTCCATCCGGCCACTAAAACGTTATGTCTCGTGTATTATATGTGTTCTGTAAAATTTGATTGCTCTCGCGTAGATACGATGTAAACAGCTGAACAGCTTCGTTTGGCCCGATCGAGCCGATCCGTCGTCATCGTCGCGAGTACCCCATAAATAGATTTTACGGGCAGTGCCTATTTTTATCTTAAACCCTTTGTTGACTAAATATACGTTTTGCCAAAATTATTATAAATGAGAAATAATTTACTTCATTGTGACTTCCATGAGGTTTGTGTTGCCAATCGCGTAGTGTCAGTTAGTTACTTTCGTGACATGGAGAAATTCTGGGCACGAGGCTAGAAATAAACACATGAGTGCCAATTCTTGTGTTTGGACTTAACTGTACCATTAAGACAAGGCAAATGGCTCCAACGTGTTTGAATTAATTTTATACACGTATTATTAATTTTATACGTTTTCGCGAAAATATGGGACTTCCAAAAGGGATCTAAACATTTACTCTGTCTTCCATTCTAGTCCCTTAGGAACTGAGTTTGCAAAAATCGTTTCTTACGCCGTAAATAAAACTCCGGCACAGATTCGTGTTTCTAGGTTCGTGGCTAATATTAGTGGCTACTTCCAGGTGTTTCCGCGGTTACCGTTTATGTAGGTACGTATTATTATTACGTCCATTATACTTGGAACCTTATCTTCTTCCGTACGCACCGTACTACATGCCTAACCATAGGCGCTCCAGTCATTCAGTGGTATGACTAACGTTCGCAATTGTTTGAGTTTAGTGCATCGGAACATTTAACACAGGGTGTGGTGTCCCGTGACTACTGAGCCTTCACGACTATACTAACAAACCACTTTCAAAATCGTTGGAAGCCCTGATGGAGCGTTGCCAAAATGTTCCTGCTAGATTAGTATGACACGTTTCAAAGTCTCCTCCAGAATATCCCGATATTTGGCAATGAAGCTTCTGTGTGACAGAACAGTGCCTCGCATTTCTTTGGGGAGATTTGAGATTTGATTACTCAAATTAAAAAACATAAGGTTATCTAAGCGAAAGTCCGCTATCTACTCCCCTGGGATAAAACAAAAGGAGGACAACATTCCATGAATGTCTGTTCTGTTAGTCCATACCTTTTAGCCGCTGTCCGTGAGTCGAGTCGAGTGGTCCGTTCAAATATACCTACGTTGAATAAATTAAAATATGGATACATTTCTGTTATTGTAAAAAGCACTCACTTAGTACTTTGTATGTGGTTTTAAATCCTCAACATTAATCACTTAGCATTTCTATTTCTGAAAATTGTCAACTTTATGTTGAATGTTTTGTACTAGTAAACTTGTGAAGATATTACAATACAAACCAGAACCTCAGCGAGTCGAATAAAAAGAAAACGTAAATAAAATGTAATAAAAATGGGCAATATTTCTTTACTAAGTCTTTTAAAACGTTCACATCAATATCGGTTAGTTGATTGTGCGGTGCGGGAGCTGAGGGTAGCTTGGATATCGTCGAGCTTGCTTAAACACGATTTATGGGCGGGGGAGGGTGCGGTGGTAAAATGCTATTCAGCGGGACTTTGATACAAAGTCCTTGACAATTTGACGAAACGCAGTAGATTCATTAGCTAGCCCACTTCTCTCATTCTAACATCCGTAGGTATATATGTAAGCATTAAGTATATTGCTAACAAAAATTTAAGAACAGAATATTAACACATATAATTAATTTGCTCCTCCTATTGTTAATGTTGATAAAATGTAATTTGTTTTAATATTGAACTTATGGTCCCGTCTTCGAGTTTAACGATACCTTTGTTGGAGCTAGGCACCATGCTGTCACCGACATTAGTAAACGTGTAGGTACGTAGGTATAATTAGGCAGTTGGCAGTAGACTTACGATATATTGGCACTTATTAAATACTAGCTGTTCCTGCGACTCCGTTCGCGTGGTATTTGTATAGGCGGAATTTTTTAAATTCAATAAAAGTGTCAATCCAAGCTTAGCTCTATACATCAGTAAAAGCCACATTCAAATCTAATCAGCCATTTCTGAGATTAGCGCAAACAAAAGAACATATAAACAAATAAAAATTCTAATAACAGTTATTTTAGGTTCTATTCCATACAACAAACCCCCCCGTAAAAAAAATCTC
>DWKC01000226.1:0-14404 GCA_018249195.1 Racta chiria
TTTATCACGCAAAGACTCCCGTGACCCTAACTTATAAATAGACCTAATAGCTCTTTTCTGTAATACAAAGATGTGCTATATTGGCTGCTCTACCCCATAGCAAGATGCCTTAAGACATGATGCTATGAAAATATGAAAAATAAACAAGCATACAATCGAAACAAGCGGGCCATGAACGTTTCGAACAACATGTTTAAGTGTTTTTAGTAATGCATTGAAGTGTAAGTGTGGTTATTACAATTATTTTTAAAATATAATTTATCATAACTAAAAATATAACTTCACCGTGGCAGAGCTTGCGGCGTGTTCAGTTGGTTGTCGTGCTCTGTGCGCAGGCGCAACAGAGCGCGGCCGCGCTGGTTGGCGCCGGCCAGCAGGCGCATGGCTCGCGCCGCTTCGCTCGGCTCATACACGACACGTGACAGCGGACGAACCCAGCCTTGCGCGATACCCGCCCCCACCATCCGCTGCAGACTCTGCAACAGTTATTTTTGTATTCTTACCATCGTTTTATATATCTATCATCGTTGGTAGCATTACACACTCGTAGCATAGTAAGTGTTCATGATAGGTCATAATAACATTAACCTAATGCCTCGTTGTATACTGGAAAGATGTTAACTTTCCATTATATGTTGGTCAGAAAGGTATTGTGTATGATATACTAGCTGACCCAGCAGACGTTGTTCCGCAAAACCATATCATCAAATCAATCAATATTAGAAAAATAATACGTGAGGTAAATATTCATTAAATTGAATAACTTTTGTTTTCGTTCTTAGCTGATCTCTACACCACGTGTGGATATTCCTACAAAATTTCAAGACAATCGGCCTTATAGTTCCAGAGATATCGTGATGAGTGTGTTCAAAAACGGGATCTTCTATATAATGTATACAGAATTGCCCATCAGAGTGAGGTGATGCGTTCTACATAAGAAAATTTGTGACGTGGATTTCAAGATAAAGCTAGTCAGAAGATATAAAACTCTCAACATATTAATTTTAAATATATATTACCGCAGATGATGCAAGATATTATTACCTTGATTTCATGAGTACTTTGTTCGTTGAAAATAGCTAACAGGTCGATCCGATGGTAATGCCTTTCCTTGCTCATGTAAAACATTCCATAGTCATAGTTTTCTCGATCGTGAATTTGAACAACATCATATAAAACTGATAACCTTCCAGCACTTTTAAGTGAGACCTGAAAATTTTAGCATCATGGAATTACATTACGTCATAAAAAAGATATCTTAGAGTACTAATCTACTATTAAAAATAGGAAGAAATATATCATTCTGAATCAAAACATAACATGTAATATATTTTCTCATTTAGTGAAAATCAAAGGTATATATTACTTTTTTTATTTATTTGGTTCACTAATGAAATGTAACACTTTTATGTACATTTTATACAACATAGGTACAAGAACGCACAGTGTCCATTCTAAGTTATTGAATACAGCATGCAACAGATCCATGTTCAGTATTAAAATAGAAAAAGAAAAAAAAGAGTAGGAATAATAATAACAAAAAGGTTATTTTTTATTACATCTACATCATACTAATATTATAAATGCGAATGTAAGTTTGTTACGCTTTCACGCGAAAACTACTTAACCGATACTTAACTACTTAAACATATAAGAATCATATTAAATTCAAACGTGGACGAAGTCGCGGGCACAGCTAGTTTCTAATAAGTCTTAATTATGACAAACGAAGGTGTTTGTTTGTAGTAGAGAGTCGTAAAGTATATAAAACCTACCGTTTTTAATTCTCCTTTCAAGCAACATATTACAATATCCGCTCCTTTTCCATCGGTCTGTTCCAACACCATGTCTCCGAAAGATAAATCCCGCGAATTGCCTACATTCTCAGCTGTAACAATAGATATAAAAGTAATTTTATGAATATCCAGCCATTGAGACAGCTTAGAAAAAACTATTCATTTATATATAGTTATTTGAAAAAAGTATCGAGAAATTCTAAATTAAACTTTCTTTATCGCAGTAAAAAAGAAACAAAATTGTTTTATTAAGTAAAGTAAAGAAAATTAAAAATGACACAGATTTTAAAAGTTACCTAATATACTCGAATGAAGACATTTTTAGCAAAACCAAACAGGTCTTAGATACGAGTATATACATATAACTCTATAGTTTACCTTTTAAACTAGGGAACAACTTCAAGAGGAAACGCTTTTTAGCGACACTACTGACGGTAGTTAATACTTTACAGTCGTGAGCTAGAGCGACGGATATGACTGCTTGTCCGAGCGCCCCGGCGCCGCCGTGCACCAGCACAGTCATGTGGGGTCGCATAACGAATCTTACCTGAAATTTATGCAATGAGGTTAAGGTTCAATCTCATCCTCTATCATTACTTATTTAGAAAGAAAGAAAGAAATAATTTATTTCGTCCCTAAACTACAAACAATAATAAAAATAACATAGAGATTTACTAATCGTACCTAATGTAAAAATAAAACCGATAAAGTTAGAAGACAGAGCGTGGTTTTCAACATTGTAATCCGCATAAGAAATTTGTACGCGAATTTACTATGCAGTTAACTCACGAGACAGTAGTAGGCGAGGCAGTAGGCTAGAGGGACTGTGGCGGCGTCCTCCAGGCTCCAGTGTTCCGGTACTGGCCACAGTTGGTCAGGGCTCACGTGCAAACTAGAACTTATTGCCCCTTGTTGAACGATCCCCATTACACGCTCGCCCCTAGAAAATCCAAATTATGATTAAAAAGTTAGTACTTGTGCTCGTGCTCATAGGAATCGATTTCAAAAATTTTTGTTTGGATTCCGAACTTCCATTTTAATTTTTAGAGGGCATTAAAAAATCTTACGCATCATAATATACACTTACGCTTCTGTTATTCCACTGAAATCCATTCCAAATGCAACATTCGCTTTTTCAGACGCAGTATCCAATGGAATTAATCCAGTCGCCCTCTTCATATCAAGGTCGTTTAATCCGGCATAATGGACCTTAAAACATTATCGATTACTTCAACATGTCACTTTTACGCAATAGACAACATCTAAGCACGATAGCAGCTTAATATTGAGAAGTTGAAAACTTACCGCAACTTTTATACCACATTCGGAAGATTTTGGTACTTGTACCCAACACAGTGACTCTAAATCCCCTAGTCGAGGACATCGCAATGTTACTTCTTTGGTTAGTGGCGCAATCTGCTGAAGCGGTACATAGTACTCTCCTCCCCATGTCCCCTACGAGATGTCGATGAATCAGTTGATGTTAGTAGATATTTAATAATACAATCACACTTATGTAATGTTGAGGTCCTAAAACTTACATGATCCAAAATGTTGAACGCCAAATCAAGATTTGGCATCTGCTCCAAGTTTTGATCTTCAGAGATTTTATGATTGATCATAGCCAAGTAAATTTTACGGTTATATTCCTTCCTCCAGTGTTTGATGAGATCCTTTAATCCAGGGATAGGCGGATAAGATCCTAAGACAAGTAGCTTCTGTGTTGGAAGCAAAGATGCTTGGGTAGCAGATAACAGATCGAGGTCGGAAGGCGAAAGCACGCTAATAGCGCCAGTAGGAACTAACGCTGTGGTCGGGCGCCACCTTACCAGTTCCAAATTACACGAGCCAATATTATACGAACACACTACTCGGTACAAAGTAGATGGTCGAATAGTTGCCACTTTTCGAGATGTATCTTCTTTGTTTACGATGAATGTGTCACGTGGGAGAACACGATATAATATTTGGCTTAGCTGAGGAAGAAACAAAACACATATATATTCTGTTTTAAGTAATAAGCAAACATATGAATTTAGTATATACACACCAGAAAGTAACATAAGTCACGAATGGATTTTCTAATTCACATAGGTGTGCAAAAGAGTAAGTTAAAAATGTGTATATGTCTTATTATCTTCATATGAAAACTTTATTCGGGAAATATTTTAGTAAAATCACTACATTAAAAATAATTATTGATTAGTCATGGCTGAAACAAATTATAGTATGATCTTACTTGATCGTCTGCGGCCAGATCGGATACAAGCATTACATCGATGTCATTCAAAAAATTATCTCTCTGTTTCAAAATCTTACTCCATTTAAGATGTTTATAAGCCACCATTACGCCAGGAATATCGGAGATGATGCTTTCAATGTCTTTAACAACTTTAACATTGTTCCTATCATCAGTAATTTCCAATACATTTACAAGATCCTTATTAATATTTTCACCTACGACTTGTAGAATGACATGCATTCCTGTAGACACCTAAAAAAAGCAATATTATTTTAATGTTTAGCATTTTTTTCCGTAATTTTAATCTTGTTTACAATTGAACCTTACATCTGTTTTTTCAGTCTGGAAGTATGGTACATACTTTAGTGTTTTCAAATTGAAAATATTATCATCAGGAGAATTGGTGGGAAGGTCACGTAGTGAAATATCTTCAATTTCAACTCCTTTACACCTTAAACAAAATTTACAATTGCTTTTAGAAATTTATCATTGATTATATGAAATTATAGAAATACAAAACCAATATTTATTGAGCTTCCAAGTTAATACATAATTTATATCAAGATATAAATTAAGATAAACAAGACAAGTCTTGTCTTTTAAAGTTAATATTTATTATCTTACCTAGTAATTTTACCATCCTCTGATATGTTTACGACTTTCAGTATGTCATTTCCAATTTTAATACTTTCATCATCTTCATTATGGTGCTTTAAGTTGATGTTAATTTTTCTAATTAAATAAGGTACAGATGCAGATTTGTGTGCATGTCTTAGAATGTTTAATTGTAGCATCCCATCGATTAATGTTACCCAATTTTCTCGCCATAATACAAGAGCTTGGGACAATGCGGCATTGGCGCTGTGAATACTGCGGAACTCTCCTCTAAAATAATTAATGGAAATAGAATTCATGCATAATTATCTAATATTCATATGTGGATGACGAAGATATAATGCACACGGCACTGGGAGATAGTATTATATTTTACTAACCGGTATGAGAAGTCTCTCATGGAGAACATTTGATAAATTGTATTTTGGTCTAGTGTGTCTTCTGCGTTAAATTTTGTGGATACGGTTGTTGTATCATCTAATTCGGTCGTAATAATCCCTGATGCTACTTTTGAGACACCATCCAGAACCTTTAACAAAGTTTTAAAATTTTAAGAAATAAAATATTGGAACATAAGAAGTACAGTCGCCGGCAGTTCTAAGGCTATTTAATTCTATTTCTTGATGAAATAACGATAATATTAACTTTTAGGTTAAAAAAGGTGCATTCATTTATCTGCAAATAATTTTATAAATAAATTATGCCGTCGATAGCTTCAATAGTTTGGGACCAAAGGGTATTCCATTAATCCCTTGGCTCGTGGTGCATCATCGCTTTCCACGGATGAGGAACCAGGTCCCTCTCTGTTGAGGTTTCTAGTTCAAAATCAAGCTGCGAAATTGAAAAAGAAATGTATCCCTAATGATTATCATTGAACTTAGTGTGTCATACATATAACTTTTGTAAGGTTTGGAGACCACTTTAAAAATATAGAACATACTGTTTTAAGTGCAACTGTAGAAAACATATCATTACCTCAAACCGACCGGAACCGCGATGGAGTGCGACTGCCAGCTGAAGTTGTCGACGCTCATGAAGCACAGGCTGCGCGTGCAGCATCACCTGGCGGAACTGCACAGCCAACTGTCGCCGCGTCGCACCGCGCGACATCGCCAGGGTGTCCCACACTGCTACCAACGTCGCCGCAAACGGATATAGATTTTTTCCTAAAAATATTTTTAATATCTATAACGGGATTGTCTTTTCGTATCAGTACTTTTTGTATGTACTTTGTATTGCAGTTGAACTGCAACTGAAATTAGGAAATACAAACCAATGTGAAGATATCAGTCGAATAATAAAGTGACAAAAAGTCGCAGTGTGTTCGTTTTTATTCCTGCGAATAAATACTTTTTATGGCCGTGAAATCACGTAAACGTTAATATAATAAAGAATTTTTATTCATCGTTATAAAGATCTGAAAATCGCATTTTGATTCATTTATACGCAAAAGTATTTATCGTTATTGTTGATTAGAATGACATAATATGGTCAATTACACTAATTACAAAATTAACACCTGTTAAGCAAATACATTTATGTGAATCTTAAATCTAACATGAATATAAGTCAAAGTAATAAAACAAAGCGAAACATAAAAAAAAAATTAAAATGACCTTGAACAACATATCAAATAACAATTTAAGAAAAAATTATAAAATAATTTAGAATTTACATTTAGCGTAGAAAATATTTCAACAGGTGATTGTTTAAGGCATTTAAAATAAGAGACAATGTAAAAAGCAACAGTAAATAGTTCTTAGCTTGCCTTGGGGTCCTCACTTTTTGTCCACTTTTATTGTATACGAGTAAGAACATAAATTACAGATAAGTACCCACCTTTGATAATATTGCCTTCTAAATAACGGTGTTCTTCGTCATGCGTAGATAACAGAAAGTTTGTAGCCGCTGCTTCTTTACTGGCAATTGTTCTATATAGGGACAAAACCCTAAAATAGGAAATAAATTATTAATTTCCATAATATTTATATATTGCAATATTAACTATATCAGCCACGCCAACATTTTTTTTGTTATATTTAATCCCAACTCTATTTACAGTATCTATTCATCAATATCATTGCTTATCAATTATTTTCCGGGTCGGCTACTAAATTGTCGGGCATATTAATAACATGAAATTGTAAATTTGATATTGTTCTACTTATTACCATTTCTCGTGATGTGCCCATTCAATTAAATGGGATAGCATCGGAGTTCCCGTGGACACGGGGAATTCAATTTTTGGATACAATGCACTAACACGCGGGTAGTATCCAGCCATGTATAATCTGAAATGTAAACATTTATGTAGTACCTAATGGTTGAAATGATAGACAGAAATCAAGAACTTGAGAAGAGTGAATATTGTACAGACTGCCCGATAGCTTGAAGTACTAAGCGCGCATTGTCGGGGTGTCCACGACGAGTGAGTGGCACGTGGCAGCAGGAGTCCGGCAGCGACCGCTTGAGGATAGCCTGCAGCAGCCCGTGCGGGGCCACCTCCACCAGCACCGCGTTAGACGGCACCAGCCGCGACGTCTCCTCGAACAGCACCGGCCGCTGCACAAACACATTCACACATCACATACTTTATGACAACTCCAAGCGAGACAATCCTTAGTCCTGGATACGTCACTTACCAATAGATTGTTGGTGTGATATTCGGCCGAGGAGTACTTGGCACTTTCCTCTTCCCACCTGTCCATCGGCACCGAAGTGGACAACCAACGTTCGCTGCGTTCCTTTGGGCTTTTTATCACTTCGCTCAAATATTTCAACAAGCCAGGACCTTAAAATATATTAGTTTAAGTAACCTTATTATCTAATTACCTTTATCTAATTTACTGCTTGAAGTAAGATAATTCGTAAGAATACCAAGCTTTATATCAATATTATTTACCTGCTTCGGCAATGTAACGCGAGTGATAGGCAATATTTGAACAGGGAACTTCTTTTGCAAAAATATTTTGGGCTGTCAATTGGGTAACAAATTCTCGCATAACGTCTGCGGGTCCTGATATGGTACAAGAGTCGGGGCCGTTGTGACATGCCACTTCTATTTCAGGCGGACACATACTTGATATCTAAAAAAATATATAACTCACTAAGATCAGAATTGTATCTAATATAATTTACAAAAGAAAAATGTATTATAGATAATAATATACTTGTTGAAAGCCAATCCCGACGGCGGCCATGGATCCTCGGATAAATGGAGTTTGCACGGAGACGAGGCCTCTGCTGTAAGCTGATAATATCATTTCTTCAGCAGTAAAGCATCCATCGGCATAAGCACATCCTAACTCACCGACACTGTGTCCTGCAATTAATATTGTACATTGTGTGTGGCAATTAAGACAATAATATAGGAGATATTTTTGACGCTGAAATTTAAAAGATATGGTTTCAGTCGAATAAGATGTCTACGTTTGTTTTTGTTGATAAAACTATCGACTTTATGACATAGTCTTTAATTGTTCAACTATGTTATGAAGATAATATGTATTGAATTCTGCAATATGATGAACAATAGTAAATGAACGCGAGTGTACAGACAACCAATCTACTCTGCGAAAGGATTGAACTGAGAATCAGTGTCGTGTTGTCACGGTTGTGCTAAGTCCAATCCTTTTTAGGGTTTTACGAGTATGTAGCGACACAGATTAACAATAAGTGTTTTTAAGTTGTTATTTGTTTTAAGTTTTTTTTTTCATTTTGTTCTATTTTTATCATCATTTCTATATTTGTGTTGTATTTGTGTGAGTTGCGCTGGGCGCAAATAAATGTATTTCTTTCTTCTTTCTACTCGTATCTTTCAATTTGTAGATCGTGGACAAACGTCGTCATATTCACATGGTAGCCAATATCATCATTATCTTCAGTCATCGTGATTGGGTAAAATGATTGTACCTATAATTTTATCAGGAACCAGACCAAGCTCGCGGAGAATGTCAGTCAATCCTATTTGGACAGCAGCAATCCCTACAAATGAGTTGAGGATGTTGTCAAATATACTCTTGTCTCGTGATGTGATGATGTGGACGATGTCGATTCCCTTTGGTTCCAAAACTCGACGACATCTGCGAATTAACGTTTTATATTTAACTGTAGTTTCTAAATTAAATCAAAGTCTTAGGTTAGCATAGTTAGCCATTATTATTGTTCTAACTAGGTATTGATTGAAAGATCATGTACAACCTACGGGATCTTTTTCATTACACTACTCTATTTTGCATTATTCAACAGCTTTATTTTTGAGTTCAAGATTGGTATTCAATTTAAATTACTTGCTTTCTTTAATATTCAAGTGTCGATGTCAAAGGACATATTAAGATACCACGAAAAGTTATGACGTCATCACTTTGTATTCACTTCATTTATATTATGTTATGTTCACGAGTTCCGTTCATAAGTGTATTGGTAATACTCACATGAAATAAACTATTTTGATTTGATGATTTAGTTAGTATAAACTTTCACCTACAGTTTTTGAATGAACGACGTCACTATTAGTATCGCTATTTACTAATGTCCATATTTTGTGTATTTATCTTTCTAATTGCAATACAATCCCAGTTTTAATTTGGGAAATAATTAATGTTATAATCTCCTAAAAATATAAAATTACTATAAATCGTAATATCAATTAAATGATTAATGCCTATCGAAACTACAAACCTAAATTTAAAGTGAGTGGTATTTGTATTCAAAGTACCAACTGAATTACCTTTCGATGGCGGCAGCAAAGATCGGTATGCGCATGAGGTGTTCGCCCATGCCGGCCCACTGCGACCCCATGCCGCTGTACACGAACCATAGCGGGCGCTTCACGTCATCAAAGTAATCCACCTTTTCACTCAGACTCACCGTCTCGTTTTCTTCATTTTTGTCTAAGAATCATAAGTTGAACACTTACAAGGGTATTCAATATATTTTCGAATGAATCACTGTACGTAACAAATTGAAATATTTTTAAATACATTACAAATACATACTTTGTAAAGAACCAACATTCCTGTTCATTACAGAAAAATATGTTCTGGGTGGGAATCGAAACCACGACCTCCGGCTTAGCAGTCAGGTTTACTTACCATTAGACCAACAAACTAGTCGATTACATAAAATAATTAACCCACGTTTTTTTAACAAACAATGATAAACGTAAATAAGGAAAAGTTAATTGGTTCAGTTAGTTACAACTTACCAAGAATAATGAAGCCTCTTCCAAGATGGCCTGGAATTGTACTTTTGTGAATGTTGTGGAGCAGTGCCTGCTCCTCGGGATCGATGGTACGCGATTTCAGGTCGTTTAGAATAGTTCGGACAGAGGACTCTTGCCTGCCAGATACAGTTACTAAGTGGGGAATGTTAGACTTGTAGCGAGAAAGATCCTGGAAAAATCAATAATATCATTCGTTCAGAGGTTCAATCACTGAACTGATATTTATAATGCCTGCCAAATTAGAAATTAAAATAAAACTTTAATTAACAATTCAAAGGAATTGAATAAAATTAAATAACAATATAATTAATTTGTAAGTCCAAAGGTCTCACAAAATCGTTAAATCTATCAAAGTTACAATGCAATGCTATTTTAACAACCTTAGGCTTATATTGTCCGTGTAGCAATACGTGGGAGTTGACGCCACTGATGGAGAGTCCGTTGACGGCGACGTACGAGCGGCCGAAGCGCGCGTGCTCGGTGAGAACACGCATGCGGCCGTCTTGCAACGCGGCCACGTCTCGACGCGGCGTCGTGCAGTGCAGGTTGGCAGCCAACTCGCCGGTGTGGTACCCAAGGAGGACCTTCAACCACAGACTCATTGATAAAAACTGTTGGTTATTAACATTACCCAAACCGTTAGCGCGTGAAACAAAAAACAAATCATCCCGGTTAGAAACGGTTGGAAATTTGTGGAAACGGTTGGTACAATAGAACTGTACACTGGTACAATAGTGGTGCTTGTATAATAATAACATATATAGTTCCAAAATTGATAATTATAATTCCTTGTTCGTGAAAACAGTACTTACAAAAGTTAATATATATGGACAGACGTGTCACCTGATGGTAAGTGATCACCGCCGTCCATAAACATTAGCAATACTAATGGTTGTCACGTTGAAGTAATAGAACCGCACGCGCGGGGAAGACAAAGAAAGAAGGGAAGCAGTACGTCGCTGATATAACCGGAATCAATCACGGCACTAACTGACTCCAGACACAAAAACAACGTACCGTTTCAGGATGGGGACAAAAGAACAATAGGAAGGAGGAGGACTGAAGGACAGGGAGAAAAAGAGGATTATTGTTAAAAGTTTTTTTCTTACATAATAGATCATACAGAATATCTTACAGAATAGACGACAAATAAGCAGACGAGCGACATGATAGCAAGTGCTCATCGTTAGCGCACATTAAAAAAGGTATCAGCGTTGTCATTGTGTTGTCGGAAAAAAATACAAACTTGGCTCTTGCCGGAACACGAAGAGTCGTTTGACGGCGGACTCAAGCAAAAAATCTACTTACTCTTTGATCATAGTATTTGTGAGAAATCACCTTGATAATAGAGTTTAATCCTGTCGCAGCTTCGGCGTAACCGATGTTAGACATCACACTCCCGATTAAAAGCGGATCGCTTGGCGTTCTGTCTTTGCAAAAAATATTGCTTATAGCTTCTAGTTCTTGTTTGTCAGTTTCTGGATTAGCTGTAATGGTTAAAACAAATCAGTAAGCACCTACAAATCAGTTCAGTAGTTACGATGTTCCAAAATTGTACGTCATCTTCATCATAATTACCTGAACCTAATGCTTCAACAAATTCTACAGCCTGAGGAGGTATTTCCACTTCATCATAAAATCTTTTAAGGAAATCAGTCATAATCAGCGGATCGCGGTAGAACCCATATTTCGGGCCCAATTCATCTTCTAGCAACGAGATGAACTCGGTTTTTATATGAACAACTTCGCCATAAACTCTGAAAATAAAACACACAAGGCAACAATAATCGTTAATGTCAATTAAGTCAAAAAAATATAAATATTGTGATTAATTATTATGAAATAAAAACCTTAGGGCATCTTTTGCTTTCTGCAGAAATACGACGTTGATAGATTCGGATTTGGCGCACCCCGCCGCATTTTCATCAAATGATTTCGTCGTCCCGTCCTTGCTCAAACTCATAACTCTACAATAAATAAAAAAACAAGCTTACTTTATAAAGTCGCAAACTCTTATAAGGATTTAAAGTTCTTTTCAGATAATCATGTGATTGAGCAAAATTTTATACCAATTGAGCAAATTTACAATGTTTTTGATGAACTTGCTTGGTGATGACATTAAAAGTGGTTTTAGCACTTAAATTGAAAATTTCTAAATGCGATAAAACACCTACGTAATTTCTAGAAATTTGGTTTCAGGAAGGAACAACTACCATCCCCTTCCCCCCACAACCTTACCAACTCCGGCGCATCTCGATAAAAATAGAAAGTAATTGTGTCTCGAGCATCTTAATATGCTTAGGAGTTCAGGAGGTGTATTAGTCTTGCATGACTATGCAATTACTAGTCAGTCATGCAATGAGATAGCATAATAAATTCGTTTTTTTCATGGAAATATCCAACAAACGAGAAGACGAGCCACACTTGCATTAGAACACATAAATACAACAAAACTGTGACCTGTTTGTGATGTTAGTGCTTTATTAATCAAACACAAATATAGAATTTGCCACGACAATTACCTGCCGCAATGTATCAGAGATTGAGGATGGAGAGTGAGGTGGCTGCCGCCCACTATGGCAGCCTCACATTCTCCTCTAGTAATTGCTTGGAAGGCCTGTTCCACCGCGGCTGTCGAGCTGACGCACACGTTGTCAATGGCCATCGATGGTCCTTTCACGTTAAGCGAATACGAAACCCGGTTCGCAAACATAGACTTATTGCAGCTGTTAAAAAGAAATAAAAAAATTACCTACTTAATTGATGACGCAATTTCAAAACTTTCTCGGTGTCATGCACAATTTTTCTCAAATCCGTGGCAAATCCGACTCCAGCGCATCTCGATAACAATAGAAAGTAATTGTGTCTCAAACATCTTAAGATGCTTCGAAGTTTAAAAGGCTCACCCTTTCCGACTCCGGCGCATCTCGATAACAATAGAAAGTAATTGTGTCTCGAGCATCTTAAGATGCTTAAGAGTTCACGAGGTTCACCCTTTCCGACACCGGCACATCCGATACCAATAGAAAGGAATTGTGTCTTGAGCATCTTAAGATGCTTAAGAGTTCAAGAGGACCTCTTGAACACATTGACACATTGTTAATGTATTCGGTGTTCTCACCCTGCAATACCGAAACCAGTCCTTGTAGAAGTCACATAAAATGAAGCTTTTTCCGTTTCAGAGAAACACGATCCAATGTACACAGCAACTTTTTTTCCACTCAAGTCACCTGGATTGATACCTGTAAATGATGAAACGGCGGAATTTTACACTCGACCAAATCATAGCTTTTTATCTTGACGTTCCCCGTCTCTCTTACGTGTAATCGTATTAGTAATTTTATTTATTCATTTATTTATAAAATTACTAATTAAACTTTACAGATTTAGTTATCTAATTCGTTTAGTCAGTGTTTCATTTATGAATTCCGTAGAGAAACAATGGCTGCCAACAATGACGTTTGATCACATAACATTGAAAAATAATCATTGGGGAATACAGATCCAGAGCATTCGGACATCAAACGCTCTGACATTGGGTTGGACAATAACCGCTCCACCAAACCGCATTGGAGTGAATGGTGGAAGTTCTAGGCTTCTTCAAACATTAAATGTACGCATGTTCCCACACGATGCCTTCCTCCAATCGGCAAGTGATAATAAATTAGTAACAGACACATATTGTTTAAAAATGAGATGTGTGTTAAGAACTCGACTTCAGGCCATCTTGTTCTGTAAACCAACACTTAAAACTTGCTTTTAGAATCTAGTTGATAAACCATATGATTTTTAGCTCACCAGCATCATACACAGCTTGATAAGCTTGTTCCAGTACCTTCCGCGCCATGGCATCCATAGAGTTTCCAAGGCGGTAATGTACTTTGAAGAATTGCGCGTCGAATAACTGCAGATCCGGAACTGTACCCACGTACTTCGAAACCTCCGGGTGATCAAATTTCCAACGAATGTTTTCTGAGGTTATGGGATTTTTCTAGAAATCAAGATTAATATTATGTACGCAACTTATACCGTATGCAAATACTACGTTAAAATGTTAAAAATATACGCCGTTTTTTCGGCTCTATATCAACATTGTGCCAACGGAAAAATGTGCTGAGACTTGGCTATTCGTCTGTCTGTCGCAGAGCTGTAACTCTTAAACCGTAGCTGTAGACAACAGCAGACACTTGGTTTTTTTGAGTAACACTACCTGACCAATCAAACGTTCTATTGCTGAAATATTAAAATTGAGAGAAAAGGTAGAAGGGTGAAAATTTAATGTTGTATGTATTTTTATTATCATATCATAGAAAAAATAAAAATATTGGGTATGTATATATGTACATTTGTATATATACTTCTACATATATGTATATACCACCTTTATTACTTAGGGGTATGAAAAATAGATTACGACTTATTCCAAGATCTACCTATGATACTTATAAAATTACATAAAAAACAGTCAAGCCGTTTCAGAGGAATATGGCCTAACCTAACCTAACCTAACCTAACCTAACCTAACCT
>DWKC01000227.1:0-14390 GCA_018249195.1 Racta chiria
CACACAGAACAAACATTCCAGTTCATCACAGAAAAGTTTGCCCGTGGTGGGAATCGAACCCATATATAGATATATATATATATAGTATATATATATATATATATATATATGTTTATCAGATGTCAGATCACCATAGTACAAGCTAACGCTTAGTTTGGGATCAGTTGGCCGTGTGTGAGTTGTCGAAACATATTTATTTATTTATTATTATTTATTTACTTTGACGCCCTCCAAAGCACGGAAGCGCTCATGACATGTTGGCCACTAGCGGCCACCCCAATCCATTCAAATCAAATAATTTATTACGTCTGAGGTACCAATAGCTCACTTAACGAAAGTTAACAAAAAGTCCTTACATAATTGATTTTTATATTATATATTAATAACAAAAAAATCATATAAAATTAGAAAACAATTATATGATAGATTAGGCTCGATAGACAATATTTAACTATCATCGACTTTAGTACAAAATATATATAATACAGTCCTGTATAAAAGTGGTTAATTCACTTTACAACAATACTGTATTCAATTGACTATCAGAGGAAAAAACTACTAAAATGGGTTGAACTCAGATTATGGCGCGGTTCTACCCTCGACCTCTGAGATTACATGATAGCCTACTGTAAATATACAATCCTGAGGATTTCTCTCAAGAGAGCTAATACAGAGAAGAGAAAGAGAGAGATCTCTCTACTTCCATGGTTCTGTAGTCGACTAGAAACAATTATAACGTTGTCATGTCCAACCAGTCCTCCGTGACGTCTTAAACCCTAGCTAAGGGAATATAGAAAGCTGTATGCTAGTATGTTTGAGATGTGTCATATTACTTGCAACATTCTGTATGGAAGTACTTACATACTAAACATGTTTACAAATAATAAGTTGTTTATTTACCTGGAAACTGACGGTATTATTATTCTGTGAACTTAACCTTAATAAGGAAAAAGACTTATTAGATGTGGACAAAATATATTTGTTACTAGTTTCTGCCCGCGGCTTCGCCCGCGTAGTAATGATTTTACAGACCGAGATTCCAAAATACCGTAACCTTAAACTTATAAATGTCCAAATTATCCCAGGGGAGCCTATAATCGGGATAAAATCCTATGTTTATGCCAAGTTTCATCTTAATCCGTTCATCGGTCAGCGCGTGAAGGAAAACATAAACATCCAAACATATCCACAAAATAACACATTTATAACTATGCATAGAATATAGAATAAGTAACAAGTATAATTAACAGCCTAGAAAGATAATTTAAATAATCACAAGCTATTGTCCACAGTCAAAAAATACGTCCGCAAAAAAATCTATTTTGGTTATTCACCTTTAGTTTATAACTGTGACCTTCAAGCTTATTTCACACAAGTTCATTTATTCGATAAAAATGTCAATATGGCTTCAACTCAATAATTACCCACGGAGCTCGGGTATTTCCTCATTATTAAGAAGGGCTAGAACATACTTCACCACGCTACTCCAATGCGGATTGTTAGAGGGGTCAGTGACCAAGAGTCGAAAGTTTTTAAAACGCCTGAAAGCCTCCAACAATGCTTAACGACTGCTATATTTATAACGATAAGGGACCGACGACCTTACGAGCCTTCCGAAGTACAGAATCCCTCATAAAACGTTAGCTTCCATAAAATTATACCTCTCTTAAAATTATACCCCTCCTAAAATCATAATCCTCCTAAAATTACACTCCTCCTAAAACTTTACCCCTCCTAAAAGTATACCCCTCTTAAAATTATACCCATCCTAAAATTACACCCCTCCTAAAATTATAGCCCTCATAATATTATAGACAGCCATTAATCTATATATCCTTTCCGACCCCAGTCGCTGTAGCTTAACTCGGACGATCACTTACAATCGACTCGAGCCGCCGTGCTATGATCGCTTCTATCCATTTCCATATATCTGCATCAAGTCCCTTAAGGCCGGTATAAGCAGATTGTGCTTTCACCGGCGTGACTTGTGCCACTTTCCTATTGTGCACTAGCTCCTAACTCGCAAGAGCTCTAGTATTATTTACGATTTGGAAACGGTACAGCGAATTCTACAACCGTTTTCTTAACTGTACCCTAAGAATAGTATGACAAATAACCTGAATATATTCGTGGTTTCACTACCGACTGTATGCAGGTTTTTAATTCTTTATTTTATTATTAACTGTGTCCTCGACTCCGTTCGTGCGCAATTTGTATAGACGGATTTTTTTAATTTATCATCTTTTGTATTTGGGCACCGATTTCAGTAAAAATATCAATCTGTAAGTGTCAATCCAAGAGCCCGATACACCAATTTAACCCGCATTTAAATCGTATCAGCCGCCTTTCTTTCGCAAATAATTTAAATCTAACAATCAAGCGAATTAGCAATTGCTTTGCAATAAAATTATCAAAAGTTGTTAAAATATTTGACTTATTTTAACTACTTTTGATAATCTAATTTCATCAACATCTTTTCAATAACAAAAATAGTCATCATTAATGAAGTACCCATTAACACGAGAGAGGGATTTGCTTGTAAATCGCACAAATAACACGAACATTACTTATTGTCATGTATTAGGAACGACTGGACATCCAGTATCTACTAATGGAGGCCAAACCACCGTGACTTACACGAATTCGCGTGGACTTAATGCAATTTACGGTAAATAATAACCAAAACCGGACTAGTTGCAGTCATTAACCATCGCAAACGGTAAATACTGAAATTTGCGAGGATGTGTAACCATATTCATCATCACATACTCATGTGTGAAGCTGTTCGTTATACTTTTATAGATAAACTAGCTGTGCCCGCAGCTCCGTTCGCGCGGTATTTATGAAGACGGAATTCTTTAAATTATCATATCTTTTTTATTTGTGCATCGATTTCTATAAAAATCCTAAGTCCTAAGTATCAATCCAAGCTTAGCCCAACACATCATTGAAAACCGCATTTAAATCGGATCGTTTCTGAGATTGGCGCGAACAAAGGCAAAGACAAACAGACAAATAAACCAAATAATAGTCGATTTGGGTTCTATTCTCTATTGCATACCCTCGACTGAATTTTAGACAATTGACTTAGGTGGTGAAAGTCCTGTCTAGTAGTATTGTCGCCTAGATTCATGTGTTAACAGATTTCGACGCGTTAGTTAGAGCCGTCATAGTCGGTTTATGTAACCATGGCACAAGCCTTTATTTTTTTGTTGCATAGTTATAAATTTAATAACACAATTTCTGAACAAAATAGAAAAAAAATTACGGGACATAAAAACTGCGAACAGAATAGAACAAATTAAAAATTATAGGATTAAAAATGGAATGTTGATGTTAGAAATTGGGAAATATAAGGCAAGCAGTTCAGTTTCGGAAGGAGGAAGAGGTCAGAAGAAGCAGAAGGAAAAAGAAGTGAACAATGTCGCAAGTACAGTGTCGCGAGTTCACTGTCGCGAGTTCAGTGCCGTAATTCAAGTGCGCGACTGTGAGGGTGTAATATGACCTCTCTGCATGTAGTATGACCTCTCTTTTGTTTTAAAAGGGTACCATGAGTGTTTTTCCTCGGGTATTTTTACTTCTGGCCTACACTAGGTTATTTGGACTAAGTATGTATTATTTTAGTAAAGCCGATGACAAGTTAGATAGATATTGTCTACCGACCATAGGCATTATCGTGTCAATTTTAAAGGTACCGTATTGCTTAATAATCATTTGTAATAATTTCGATGTACATACATTTAATGTAGTAAATATTTTGAATTTGAATTTCGAATTAAAATTTAATTTTAGTACAGTACAATATACAATAGGTCGAGTGGGTACATTAGAAGTTTTAATAAAAGTATCTTCTACTAAAACCGGCCTATTACCTGCCTACTCTTATGTATTAGTATACAGAATAACTGCTAGTCTCGCAGTTTCGCTACCGATATTCCATGCAGAATGATAATTAATAAATAATATACGCACCGTTTTATTTAATAATCGTGTCTGCAGCACGAAACAATCCAAGTTTATCAAATATATTTTGATGTTATTCCGGTATTGCATAGTGGTTCACCGTGACCTGTTCTCAAGCCTAATGTTAGGTAAGAGGCGAACGCCGCTAACGGTATTCAAACATACGATGACGACAACGAAGTGACCTAACGAGTAAATTTTTCTTTCGATAAAAACAACATGAGAATTTGATGAATTAAATCCTACTTAATATTATAAATGTGACAGTTTATCAGGATGTTTCTTACTCATTCACGCAAAAACTACAAAACGGATTCGAATGAGATTTGGCACAGAGATAGATTAGTCTGGAATAACATATAGGCTACTTTTTATCAACACACCGGGCTAACCCGCGGGCGGACACTAGTTGTTGAATAATCGCATTCGTCATTTAAAATAAACAAAGCGTTAGCATTAGGTGAGTTTTCGGCAGGTATTTATCAGCGAATTACGTTTAATAACATAAAAACAATGAATGGGAAAATGCATTAAAATGCAAGTGTGGACTCACCGCAAGTTAGCGAGCTCGGTACAAGAATTAGCCAGCAGGTAATCCCCGCTGAGCAGTGCGATCTTGTTCCCAAACAGCATGTCATCTGCCTCGCCGAGGACCGTCTGGCGACGATTCATGTTCACCAGCCCCTTGTGCACGAGATGCGATGTGCGGATCATCTCTGTCACCTCTGCGAGAGCCCGCTGGCTGCAAATAGAACCTAACTTTACATTGGCTCCATTTCGACCCTTATCTACAGTTAACGATACCATTATTTTTAGGATTCTATACCCAAAGGATGCCAACAGGATCTCGCAGGTAACTTTTAAACCTTATTAGACACTCGAGGCTAACACGATGTGCAACAAATATCTAGTAACAATAAATAGAGTTCCCATAATAGCGGTTCAAGACGGGTTCTTTTGGTGTAAGTTAGTGTAAATAAATATATAAATAATAAATAATTTACTACTAAATTACTACTAATAACTTAATACAACTCACACACGGCCATTTGACGCCGAACTAAGCGTTAGCTTGTACTATGCTGATCAGACAACTGACAAACATACACATATATATTTTTTAAATAATCACATAAATAGATAATTTTTTAACACCCAAACATACAGAACAAACATTCCTATTTATCTCAGAAAAGTTTGTCCTGGGTTAATTAATGGACTATGGTATGGCTTTAAACCCTTCGTATCCTCTTTAAACTCCGAAGCATCTTATGACAATTACTTTCTATTGTTATCGCGATGCGCAGGAGTCGGAAAGGTCACGTGATCGAGCGAGCCAAGCTGCACCGAGTATATACGGTAAGAGAGCGAGTGATCGCTAGCGGCTAAAATCTCTGATACGTTTCCACGTTTCGGAGGGGACGCTGTAAGTTGTCGTTGAATGGCAAACGTCAAGCTAATCTCAGGGGTTTGAGGCGGCATATAACCTCCCAACATCTTTGTTGACCAATTCTAAGCACTGGAACAGCGTGGTGGAGTACTGTGTGGCCCTCATCAGCTACGAGGAGACCCCTTTTTGGCCACCTCTTTTTGGCCATTATGGATTGCCGTTTGATGTAACATAAAGAATAGGTTCTACACGGAGATGGAAAGAATACCTGTGCAACACTCCTGCTGCCTTGTCTTGCTCCATGTCTGGGATCTCTGGGCTGTGGCCGGCGGCCTTCGACACCAGCAACACGATGAGGCCCCAGGCTTGCATGTTGTTCTTGCCATTGTAGATCAGATTCCTGTTCAACAAGCATATGTTAAGTTGTTGCCATGGTAATTATAACCTTACCTGGAGGTTGGTTTTTTTGGAAAAAGAGGATGGCGGAACAATACGTTTAGCATAATTATATGTTAGATTATCACCACAGAAATAGGAATAAATGAAAACAAATTAATATTTAGATTGTTTTTAGGAAAATCGACTTACACCTTAACTTTTTCTAAGCTTTCTCCAACCTCTTTCAAATGCATTGTACAAGCAAGGTTATCTACACTGATATTATTATATGTAGAGTCAGTGAAATAAATATCTTTCGGCATAATCAGAGTTATTTTTTGTACAGCAAGGAAAAGTAAGCTAGTTTGTACCTACGGCCCTGTAGCCTAATTCGTAGTGACTCGGCTGCAAAGGTCCCGAGTTCAATTTCTGGCCGGAGCAGATATTTGTGTTATGACACAAATATCATCTATGGATGAGTAGTTAGTTATTCTCAGTTGAGGTGTTATTTGTGATGGGTGGTGGTGGTGTGAGGGGATGTGTTCATGTCATTCCTCAAACAGGGAATACTACTAGGGTGCATGTAAGCATCACAACAAACCATTTATGTATTTTTAATAAATCTGCAAGGGACCTAACCCTGTAGCGATCACAAATTTTATAGAAGTCATTAACCGCGACAAAAGGAACGATTGATGTCTACCGATCAATATCGTTGTCTTCAGACAACAAATGATCAATTAAATCGTTGCATTGTGCACGCAGCATGCAACGTAACGTTGCGTGGTCGGCTGCCGTGACCGGTAACAGGTTCGCAAAAAACAAACACGGTGAAATGATTTCGTTTCGCTTACAATTTTTTTCGTAATATATAATTTTATACATTTATTACCGTGGACACTGAACATTTTTAAATGTTACGGTACTCACGATTATTGTTACATCGTTATATCGAACCCAGTTGCACGGATCAATGTCACGGCAAGTGCGGTGGCGGGGAGAAAATCTTGATACTCGCGAACTTTTTGACCTCTCTCGCAGGTACTTGTTTGAATAACAGGTTACTGGGATAAACCACAGGAATTGTGGATTTCAGGAATAATTATACAATTATCATTTTCATATCATTTTCAATGAATCATTGGGCATAAGCCCAACGCAGCCGAGTGGTGAAAGGGTCATAACTGCAGATTATTTTGACCCCTTTTCATGAATCATAGTCACATAAATAGCTACACGTTACAGGGACGGATCCAGCTTTCGCCTCGTGCCGTTGCGGGGCGTGCAAGTTAAGATAGGCTGTTTTTGTGCTATTGGTGGTAAATATCCTTCACTTATCATGTCGAGATATGTTGTCATTTCGCTACATTGAATGGCTAGGCAAAATAATTAACGCCGCCCAACAACAGCGGGCGTGGTCGGTAGGATAGGTGTGTAGATAGTGGCTAAAAGTCATGAATGCTTCCGTGCTTCGGAACGCACGTAAAGTCGCCGGTCCCGGTTGTTATCATTAGCCATGTCGTAGGCCTTCGAGCGGGATGAAAAATTCTGACACTTCGGTTGACCACCACCCCTCCAACGATTCGCACTAGAGCAGCGTGATAGAGTACGCACGGTGCCTTCTCGGTTGTGAAGACCCGTTAGAGGATCATTAATGGGCTAAGGCCAGGTTTATGTATGGTAGATTGTAGAAGATTATTTTTATTGGATGATTTAATATTGAATAATTCGGAACCTAAGAGGAATATATATATATACATACATATATCCTTACTATATATTATAACATAGTAAAGAAAATTGGAAACGCAATCTATTACTAGTAGTAACAGACATACAGACAGTTATAATAATGCTAGTTGCAGCGTAGTTGTAGTAGCTGTTAAGTAACAGCTAACTAGAAAGTTAACTATTTTCTGATAACTGTTTGTCTGTTTGTTTGTGCATCACGCGGTATCCAATGTACGCACACATTCTACCTGCGTTTTAACGGGTGTTATAAGCATGTTGGTAATGCAAAGTATAATCTTCAAAAAGTAAACTTGCAAAAAGCAATGAGGTACCAAACAAAAAAAAATACTCAAAAACTACTCGTCAGATATCTTTCCTACTTAAATGGGGACAAGCACCAGCTCTCGATTTAAAAAAATATTATCAAAATTGGTACATCCAATAAACAGTACTGAAGTAACAAATTTTAAAAAAATACGGACAAAAACGACCTTTTATGAAGTCGATATTTTTTTTATATACATAAATTATATAGAAACGTGTACATTTTTCTATGGTAGTTTTTTATGTTTGTTATTAAGTACTAATAGCTGTTGTGCCTGTATTTGAATAGTATTCATGTGTAATCCCTCATCCTCTTCTCCCTCATTCTCTTGGAGACTCCCTACATTATACTTAGGCGGGAACACCGACGCAGGCAAGTTATATGGAGACTCCAGACTTCTGGAGACTCTTCGTACTTTCGCGATATTTCCCTTCACTCACTAATTATATAATAATCGAACGAATCCTGTGATTTCTATACATAGGTACTGTTACATATAGGTTTATTATTATTTATTGAAAGGTAAATCCAGTGGAGAACATTTCCGTATTCTGAGGGAGGACTCAAATAATGATTATTTTTTAAATTTAAATGAGAAAATTTCATAACATTCACACATTAGGTATGTGTAAATACATAAATAGATTTTATCTACAAGTAACTGTCAGTAAAATATATTCTACACAAGACAGCTCACGGCCTCACTGTACCTAATGATGCATTAAACAGTTGCTAAAATAAAATACATAATCATTTTGTAAAGTTATTTTTTTAATGCTTACTTAGCGGTCTTCAGCAGCGGATGGTTACTGCCAACGAGCTTCCGAAGATGCAGTGCGACATTCGCGATCTCATCGCTGAGAACCCATCGAAGGCTCAGAAACGATGTTGGGTAACCCACGATCTTCTCAGCCTCGCTCACAGCCCGGTTCCAGTCCGGCTTGCTGTTCTGTTGGGCAACCGCACGATGTGTACTGCTTGTTCGCACTTCCCGAACACAAGGTCCCGAAAGTTTCGCAACACACACCGGACTGACTTTCACCAAATCCAAACGAACCGCACTCCTCAACCTACTCAAACTCATGTTGCAAACTTATTTACCTGGAACGCGCTAAATTAATTTGTGTTTTTATTTAATTTAATTACACTTACAACCTCCTACTCCGAAACATCACTTTAATAAAATAATAAAACCTACCAGCTACTCATTACGAAAATACTTTACGCAATTTTAATGTTATTCGAATTTAAATCGTCCCATAAATATTCGTCTATAAGATTCGCGCTAAAATTTTTGACTGGCGCGAATAAAATAAAACGACTTGAATGAAGATATTGACGAATGAATGGTTCTAGTCTAGACGAAGGCGAATGAATGAGAACATACATTTGACATAAGGCGAAGAATAGAAAGAAGCTATCATATAGAAATAGTGTGCGTACAAGGTGATGCGTGTAAATTTTGAGCCTTGAAGATAGAAGTATTAAAAAAAATACCTTATTACGGTGGAATTTTCAAAAAAATTTTCTTAATGCCTATACTGTATATAAGAAGTATTACTTTATAAAGGTTTTAACATAAAAAAGGCGGGGATTCAGGCAATGTTAAGATCACTCCAAAAATTGTATGCGTTAAATCAGATTTAGATTAAAAATCTTATTAGCTTCCAGGGGTAAAAAAAATTGTTCACATAGTCAATTTAAAATAAGAACAATTTGATAAAGGTTTAACAGAATAAAAAATATTACAATATTTCAACATACCTACTGCATTTTTAACTTTTGTCTACCAAAATATATCCAAGACAACGTTTTGATGGCTTTGAGTCGCTAATATCATTTTTCTTAACCAATAAGTTTTAAATAAATAATATTATTTTTAAATTAACAAAGTAGAAACACAAAAGTAAAATATCTATAGTGTAATATGCGCCTTATATGTTCCAGTGAACGAATGTATAAGCAATGATTAGTTATTGCCAGTTTTAATATTTAGCTCGTATTTTTGGACTTAACTGTAAAATAAGATTAGTACAATATACAAATACAATAACTTAGAAATTGATATTCACCCAAAAGCTACTTTAAATGGATTTTCATATTTTTTCATAACTATTCCACTTCTAGATCCTTGCAAAGTGACCTGGTGAAATAAAATACCTTCCTTAGAATGCTAAAGAATAATACAAATATTTTTTTAAGTCAAGTAGTCTGAAAGTTGAAATGTAAACTACCTGTCCTAATATTTAATAATTCTTTTGCATAACAATACATTATAATACTTTTTTACTACAAAATTATGAAATTAACAAATTCTTTCACCACATTCTTTGTAATGTAACCGCGTTTCTTGATGATATTTCTTATATCTGCAAATAACCACCGATGAAATGTGAGCCTATATTATTAATAAACTCCGCCCTTTTTTATAATGTGAATTGAAAACCTATAATGTAAGTGTAGATTATTTTACATTATATGGCAACACTCTTATTTGTATTTATCCAATCAACGACAAGAGTTTTCGTTCATTGTAGATTCATTCATTCCGATAATCTATTGTATCTGCTTTCTCTCTCTAACTTGTGGCACTTTGCGCAGCTCCCCTCCTAGCCCTTTTAATTTTTCTCGTCTCTTATTCATTTCACCCCTCACCTCAGTCTTTCGTGTTACACCGGTTGTTGTAGTCGATTACGCGACGGGTCACTACAATTTCCGGCTTTTCAGTGTCCTAAAAACATTTTTGTCACAGAACTATTGTTTTACGTTTACACGCTTATCCTGTGAAAGTGCGTACGTTTACGTAGTGCATTTCTAGCGCGCACTTTTTTACGTTTATTGATCTTAATTTGAGGTACAGTATTGAATGCATTTATAAATTATTTAAACTCGAACAGACTTCGCCGTCCACGTGTAGTTTCTGCAATCTCCTGCAAACGTGGTACAGTGAATTAGAATAAACGTTTAAAAGAAACAGAGGATAATTCGACAAACCTACCTTCTTAAAATAAACAATCATTACGACGTATCATACAAGACTATTCTTATAAGATTTAATAGAAATGTAGTTTTAACTACTTACTACTATTATAGTAACTGTACACTTGTTCACACATTTTTATTTAGATTACTATAATATTAATGTTAAAATCTTTATTGGTTCCCACTATTTCTAGACATTTTGAATACAGTATTCTATTTCCCATAAACAATATATTATAACTGTCACAATTAATAATCCTAGTTACAATACGTTTGAAATTATAAATAAAACTGGCTATGTAGCATAGTACAAAGTCCAAAAACGTGTTAATATTTAAAGGAGGTCAAAAACCCCATGTCTTTAATAGATTGTAGGTATATTTTTTATGTTCACATAAAAAATGCGCACATTGCAAAACAGGTTTGTATTAAGTTCTTTGGCATACGATAATTATGTTATGTCATAATGTTACAGATTTTTATTGTCACTCTAAAATTAGCCATAATCAATGAGAATTTTATATTGGTTATGGATGAAGTAATACTTAACTGTGGCAAAAGAAGTTGATGTAAAACTCTTAATTAATTAATTCGAGATAATTAATTAATAGGGTTCTTCTGCACTTAAAAATCCCAGATTTCATTGTTACTTACCAGCGAATAGTAATTGAGAATTTAACTAACAGATAATTATTAACTCCAATTTAACCATAACAGAGTTTCTTAATATACAAATTTGTTTTAAAAGAATCAAATCTAATTTCAATGATTATACTCATCATCATCGCAACCCATTGTCGTTCCACTGCCAGCTGCTAGACTCCTCTGGTCTCTTCTCCAGTAAGAGTCTGATCCACTGAACTTGAAAATTTGTGCAGGGCCTTCTAACATTGTGTATGACAGTATTCATTCTATTTAAGAGTAAAATACAGGATAAAAAACCAGCATTACATTTAAAAATAAATTTTATTCTACTTAGGACTCTGATTGGCACTTAACCGTTATATAAAGACCAATAACAATAATACTGTCCTCTGGAATGATACATTCTTTACTTACAACATTAATTCAATCCAATACTAAAATACATAATCTTAATTTCTACTTTCAGTGCAATTTGTCACAGCTGCCATAGATTTATCAGAAACATTAGAACTAAGATTGCATTTTGTTTGATAAAATTATTGTCTTAGGCCCTCAGTTCCGTGATGAGAACTATTTCTAGTCAGCATTAGTGTCTTTCCGTGTGTCATTAATGATATAACTCGTATTTATTTATTTATGTAGATGGCTTGGTACCCATAACTAAAGCCAAAGCTGAAGTTATTGCTAACAATAAAAAGTATTTTGTGTATCACTTTAACAATAAATTAAAAACGAATTTGTTAATTATGTATTCAAATCTCATCTTCAACTAATAAATGATAAATATAGGTATGCACCTATTTATGGTATTTCTTCAGAACGATTACATGCCCGAAAATATTGAATTAAAAAAATAAAATAACGTAATACGTAATTCCATAAAGCAGCTGTTTGTGATTGCGCAACTCAGCTCCGTGCTATTGAACCGCGATAGCTCCGTTTGTGGGACAAGGCGATCAGATGCTGACATGCGTACCGCTACCGGTTACCGATAGCGCCTGTATTGAAGCGTATTTTTGTAACAACACTTGTAAAGTGGGTAAAACGTCCGAATATATGTTACATCAACATTTTTCGACGTTTGACAACATGAGTAATGCTGTTTTTTGATTGTGTGTTACCTTGTGATATTTTTAGGTCAAGCATTAATGAATTATTCTTCGTCGTTTGTTCCTATTCCTATTTCTATTCTATAAATCGACAAAAACAATATTTTGATTTAGAAAAATCAGTCAGACATCTAACATTTTTATGCACCCTAAGATGTATATGCCTTCTGAACCTGGCTAAAGAACAAAAAAGGGATTTCCCTTGCATGTGACAAGGGTATTCTCACAAAGTTTACATTATGGAATTTATATTATAGAAATTTATTCATGAATTTTAGCGTCGGCGCTAAAGCAAGTAGGTAGGTATCTAGGTACTACCAGTATTATCGTAATGATCGTACGTAATGTTGGCAATGGTTCAAGTAAATGGACTAGGTTTCATACCGGCATTATCACAATCGTCGTGAGTATCAACGAGAGCGGTGATGAATGCGGTTATTTTTAAAACAACATCATATCGCGTTTTGTTCCCATTCATCTTAATATACCTTTTGTCATCGAACAATGAAGTAAGAAGGCCATTTTGTCTGGAACTGAACTATAGATTATAAATAGGGAGCGTTAATGGTTATCCATGTACAAAACAATTGTCGCTATTTATTATAGGAAGTTGCTTATCGACAAGATGATGCCCGCGGCTTTGTCCACGGAAACACTGAAGTATTGCTATCCCGCGGGAATTACAAACAAACAAATTTGTATAGACGAAATTTTGAATTGTATTTTTTTATTTGTGCACCGATTTCAATAATAATACCCCCAAGTGTCACTTCAAGCTAATCTCAACACATCAGTGATAACCGCATTCAAATCGATTCAGCCGTTTCTGAGATTAGCGCTTACAAAAGCACAGACAAACAGATAAACAGACGAACAGACAAAAATTCTATAAAATGCTTGGTTTAGGGTTATATACCTTAAAACAAACCTCCCTATATAAGTTTCTATATATCTTTCATGCACAGGCAGCAATCATTTACAGATATGTATGAAAATCGTTGAACTATTTATGTATCAAATATGAAGTGTCTAATATTTATTATTAAGTAATTAAAAGCACTTTAATACGAAACAATCTTGATTACCAAACACTTGGAAATTTCGAGAAATCCCGTCTTAACACTTCTTTACGTAATAAAAGAGAATATGTGTGAAAACATCAGCTTCCTATAAACATAATATAGAAGCTAATCGAAATACCTACTGAAAGTCCACGATAACAATCGTTATGATAGAAATTCTTAGCTCAAAATGCCACAAGCGCTTGCTTAGGATGCTCCTTATACCCTACAAACGTTATCCTTATAGTTAAGTTGAAGAATACTTGAAAGAAAATTAATGTTTGTTTCTTTGTCAGGTATGGAGTGGGAAGGGCCGCCCAAGCAAGGCTTGTACGACCCTCAGAACGAGCACGAGGCCTGCGGTGTTGGTTTTGTTGTTGCTATCGACGGGAAGCGCACCCATAAAGTAAGTAAGGTCTACTATATACCTGGTGCAGTCACATTTAATTGTTTTTTCATATATTTATTAGTACTTCTTAGTTTCTTCTCCTCTTTATTATGGCACCTTTCCAAAGCGGTGGTAGATTCTAAATATTTGACGTTCATATGTTTATTGATAATAACTACATGAAATAAACGATTTTGATGTTTCGTTTTGATTTTATCGAATTCATTTTTATACCATAATTTATTTATATTTCGTTATTTACTGATGCGTATGCAATTATGCTTGTTATATTATTGTATCAATAACGGTTTCGTATACGCTTATATAAAGAGGTATTGTAATAACTGACTGGCCTATTGGTCTAGTGGTTAATGAACCTGACTGTTAAGCCCGAGGTCGTGGTTCCGATTCACACCCA
>DWKC01000228.1:0-14375 GCA_018249195.1 Racta chiria
TTCCTTGAGTGAGGGGGGTGCTGTAAAGTAAATGATCGTCAAGACATGTTTGTTGAAAATTAGGATGTAGAAAACGAAATTGTAATAGAAATATGAGATTTAACTGTAATTTTATATGTTTGGTTCCAAATATTTCAAATTTAATGTGAGGTTTAATCTTCTTAAAGTTCCGCACTCCAATTTATCGATTCTAAGGAACAATATTGGAAAGCTATACTATTGTTACTTATAAAAAACAATAATTTGGAAAATATAACCGCCACAAATTAAAAAAAATATAGATAACATTAAATTTTAATTTAAAATAGAATTTGGAATATCAGAAGCTCAGTAATTTATTTACAATCATTATCAGACACTTTAAAAACAATGTATTGCCAAAGCATAATTTTGAAGCTAATTCGCCAAACACCATCGATATGTACACTATTTACGTTCGTTTGTGTATTCTTGCGATATATACAGCTTTGTAAGCTTTGTTACTGTAGACACCTTCCGTATACTTACCATGTCGAGACGTGTTTGAGGCTGAAGCATCGTGTACCTACGGTGTGGTGAATACGTACCGTTTGTATCATGTCGAAAGCAGGAGGAGAGAGAATTGTTTACCAAACTCTAGTGAAGCGTTTTGCCATGCCTGCGACATGCACTTATGTTTATAAAGTTTACCTTGATGAGGTCGCGGTGAGGGCCACGGGTGCTTTCAACATCGCCGACGCAGCGGGACCCAAGTATTAGTATGCCAGAAGGGAATGTTATTACGCATGCGTGCTAGAACAGACATACGATAGACATTAGTACAAATTACAATGGCGATATGCTGTACGAATAATTTGAATTGATGCGATGATTTATTCTCGGCAACGCTAACGAACCAAAAGAAGTCTTCAAATTGATTAAAGACAAAAATCGAGAAGAAACCATCAGACCACTGCTACACGCCGAGTAAAGCTATTCATATTTGGTTGAAAGCGACAGTGAACTTTGCAAACATTGCGTAGCGTTACAAAATGAACCCATTCAGCCGCGCGCATCGTTAATTTATTTAATCCTTTCGCATAATATTTTATTGACTTGAATTACCTTTTTCATCTTCTTGATTTAGGATATCATCTAATATGCTCCTTTGCCTCTGGCTTCGTCTCAATAATTCCTCTATATCTCCTGTCTCCTCTTCCACGCTAATTAAGTTAATATTTTGCTTCTTCCTTCTTTCAACGGTCGTTTCTGCTGTGTTCTTTGTAATGTTATCAAAGTTTTTAATAGGGCCGAGAACCAACTCTTCTAAAATACGATTTTTAATGTCATCTATCTTATCTTCGATCTTGATGTAGTCGTGTTCGTCAAATTCTTTCGATATGTGTATGAGTTTCTCCGTGACATCGTTTTCGTATACCCTTTCAGATTTCTCTTTTAGTATAACAGATTCTTCGTCACCCTCGTCCGTGAAGTAATCTTCCTTGAATGAAGATTGACGCACGTAAGAGTCTTTGCTGAACACCTTTCTGGTTTCGTCTATTTCGAAAATAGATTTAGAAAGATCTTCGATGGATATTTCGCGAGAAAGTGAATCATTGTGCCAACTCATCTCGTCCTCGGAGACTGATTTGATGGACATGCTGGTAGTCCTACTTCCAAGTTGTCTTCCGTGTCTTGAACTATAATCTGCTTCGGAATCGGTAGGAGGTTCTTCTATAATTCCATAAGTACCTCTTCTAATGTGATCGGGTAAACTGTAATGTCCGAGTTCGGTAAGAAAGTAGCTGTGACTGGCTATTTCTTCCACTTCCAAGGATGTAGTATGAGGTTTATTCGGGTGAATTATCTTTCTTTCGTAATCGTCATCGTCATCGTAATACACGGCGGAGGAAGTCATTTTGTGTAACGTGCGCGTTTCGGCTGGACCTACCAGTTAAAATAGTATATGTTGACTTTGGATATTATTACTGAAGTTAATAGGCATGCGATGGTTTTTTTTTTAATTATAAAATTTATATCTTTGGTATTGAAAAACTATGTTGTACGATAATTATAGTATACAATGTAATGTGAGGTTAGGTTCTGGGAAAAGAAGGAGACAAGCTTGATACTGACCTGTGATGATAGCGCCGTGAGATCGAGTGCTGCTGACTTTAGACACAACAATTGAACCGTCATCGCCTTTCTTGAATGTTGTTACTGTTTCGAAAACTCGGCCTAAAGAACAAATCACACTTGGTATGTTATAAACACAAGTTAAACACATGCGAAACAATGCGTGAAATAGTGAGTGTACCGTAACCTAAAAGCTGTTCGCTGATTTTAAAGTGAGAAGCAGGAAGCAGATAAGGTTATACCTTCTGATTCAGCATTAAGTGGCTCTTCTTTGATGACCTGCTTTTTAACGGATTTCCGTTTTGGAGATTTTAGTTCGGCATCAATTGGTACATCTTCAGCAGTTTCTGGCTCTGTAATTCCTTTGTCCCCTTTCAGATTTTTGTTTACTTTGATATTTTCAGAACTAGGTTTTTGTACTTGTTCGTTTTCATTATCATCCCAAATGGACTTCTGTTCAATTTTTTCTGGTTCTGTGATTGACTTTTTGGCAGTCTTTCCTTGAGGTTCCGCTTCATCCACTTTTGGTTTCTTTGGCTTAGCATCATCTTCATTTATATCATTCCAAAAAGATTTTTCTTCTGCGACTTCTGGTTCAGTGATCGACTTCTTCGCCTTAGTCCTAGGGGCATCTACTTCTGTTACTTTGAGTTTGATTTCGTCTTCTGCAATGTCGTCCCAAAATGACTTTTCTTCGGCTTCTTCCGGTTTTGTTACCGATTTCTTACCTGTATCTGGTGTTTTAATATCTTCAATGTTGGGTTTTTTAACTTTGGCGTCATCAAGGTCATCTATAGATTTTTCTTCTGCTAATTCAGGCTCTGTTTTTCCCTTCTTTGCTGATTTTGTATCATCTGTATTTACTGAACGTTCAATTTGCTTCTTTTTTGATTTGTCTTCGTCTTCGACTTCCTTTTCGACTAGTGTTTCTTTCGAGAAGCGCGAATGAACTTCCTTTGCTATTAAACACAATGAAAATATGATAAAGTGTTTTACTTGAGAAGGGTGACAATACAATTATTAAAGACAATCACAAATGTAAGATGAAAACAGGATGTGAATGGTGCAGCAACGTTCATGGGTGCACACGGGAGCATTCTTGTCTATTGAATGCTTTGGGTCTAAAAAGTAAATTCTACTGAACGCCCATACTGGGACATCACAAAAAATCGTGCAGTGCAGTCATCTTATGTCACTACTACTACGGTTATCAAATACATCTACTGTACCTATGGGAACGACCAGCATGGCCATACCACTGGTGTGTCTATGGGTCTCGTAGAGTTTGGATACTTTACCAACTGTCTGATGTGTTTAACTGTTCTGTGGTTTTTGGGTGTTCTGGATCTATGATGCTACAATCTAAAAAATATCTAGAACCGACTACACTATAAATGTACTAAATTTAAAAAATATCTCATATTCGAGGAACGAATTACGTGTGAAAAACGTTATATATTTCTTCTGGATGTTTAAGATATTCAAATACAGTAATTTCATTCTCAGAATATAAAATCACTAAGGATTGATTTAAAGTATTAAGTCCCTGTTGATTTAGAAAAATTTTTCCAAGCCATCGAAATTTAATTCAAAATATTCAGGAATATCAAGTTCGCAATATTATACGTATGTAAACTTCACAGCTGACCCATCGGGGTCAGCTACCGATTAGACCCACATACTTACTATGTATTGTGACTGTGCTCTTAGACGAAACGCTGCCCATTTCGTTCTCAGCCCTCACTTCATATTCTCCTCCATCTTCTTCCTTCACCAAAGTTACTGTTAGGTGGTAATTCTCCAATCTATAAAGAAGGTTTCATTACAATAATTAAAAAAAATATTTTAATATATTATTAAAAACTTTTTCCTGTGTGTGGGAATGTGAGCAGAAATCCAGTTTCAATTCGTTGGCACAATTTTCTCTTTTTACAATTTAAGCGACAATTAAAATAGAAATGAAGCTATAAGCTTGAGCTATAAGCTGCGCAAAAGTTGTTCTACAGAAGGGGACTGTGTATACAACATTTTTCCTACTATTATTAGTTTTTTGTACGGGTTTTGCATGTTGTTTGAGAAGTATTGTTTTAATAAATAATTGTCTAATAGTAAGCACTGAATACTCATTATATAAATCTGTAGTTGAATATCTAAGAAGCGATGGTGTACTTTGACTTCTTATTCAGTATTTGTATGTCAGTATTTCTACCTAAAACCAAGTTTGAATAAATAAGTTTCATTTCTTTTCTGCCCCTAACATATCTGGCCGGATCTCGAACACGTGACTTGATCACAGTACTACAATGATAAATGTATGCTGACAATAACGATAATGGTTGGAATATTCAAAACTATATTTACTTCCAAGTTGAGCGTCTACTCACTTAATAACAAGTGTTAATATTTTATCGTTTATTTTGTTTTGACACTCAGTTAATCTCATCCAGTGTTAATTGTTAACATTATTTCAATATGGTTGAGAAATGTAAACATTGGCTTATAAGCCAATTTGTCAATTTAAACCACGTTCACACAGTACCGAGTTAATACTACGCGCGTGACTCACCATTGTACAAATACATCATGTATTTACACCGCGTCACACAGAATTGTGGAAATATTTCGTAGAAAAAAGTAATAGAATTGACATTCGATTTTTAACATAGTATGGCTATAAGCTAATAGCTATATTAAAGACTTGTAAAATGGTTATACTTTGTGCTTTGTACTTTTAACTAATCTGAAAAACACCTCGATTTTTACCTGAATTTTACCTGATTTTCAGAATAACGAATCGAGGCCATTTACCGTCAGGTGGCTCATCTCAATAAATTATCGTCCGATTTCCATTAAAATTTTCTTAACAACTACCTACTTGTATGTCCATTGCCCCAGAAAATGTATAATGACAGTGTATTTTAAATATTAATAGTAAAGTATTAGCTAAAAAATCGTCTTTATTGTTAGTAATAACTGATTTCAATTTAGTGCAGACACATTAGGTATCCAGCAGTGTGGTTGTCATTGTTAGCTCTAATCATTTGAAATCGACGAGGTATATTGATGATTTTAAGTTACTGTATGTTTCGCATTGTTCTAGAAAATCTTCTAGAAAAGTGCCATGAATTTGGTTTGAATTCTCGAGTCCAGTCTTTTTTCGGGACTTCATACCACAAGGGTTCATTGGGTTAAGATATGGGGAATTAGCAGTATAAATACGTATGTTAATGTTGAGGATATAGGATCCTTCTTCCGCTTCTAGGTATTTTGAGCAAACGATGATCATACGTACTCTCTGTCTCTTTATGGACCCGGATGTCATATGATGCTGTTGGAAGTGGTAGGATATTCTGTTGATAGTAGTGATGTGGGAGCATAGAATCTCCATTCCATCCTCCATAGAAGGTCCATTCCAATCATTGGTATACCAACTTTTGATAACATCTTTCTGTGTGTGTCTACCGTGTAGGTTATGTCTATCGAGAACGTTTGTCTTCCACTTGACTATGGACTAAATTTCTTTAGTTTTTAAAGGCTCACTGAATTACAATCGTGCGACATGCATGCGATATACTTTAATATTTTTGTCAGCGTATAATACCTCATTGATAATGATTATAAACACTAACTGTTGTAAAATATCATAGGTCAAATTAGAAAAGATTAGACTAAAAAGGTCGACTCCAGCGTACCATGTTGCAACTATACGGCATCAGTTTCGTTACGATTGCGTGATAGGTCGGTCTCGTGTAACTAAAATTGATTCGGAATACGTAAAAAGGTGCCTTTTGGAATAAGTTTTCTGGATTTTAAATAAACCCACGAATATTAGTTCGTTGATTTGGTAGGTGTAGATAGGTACCCGATACACATCGACAACTCTTATGCAGAGCAGGCCTAGTGGTTTTAACAGGAAGATTTTCGATTTTCGTTCTACCCTCGACCAGCTTGTTTTATCTATCCATCTATATCTACTATGTGAACCAGTCCACGTTCTCGATGGTCGTTTACTGTATCCAAAGTAACCAATTAAATGATACATTATTGCAAAAAAACTGTCAATATTGGTCATTCATTGGACTACAAATGCGGGAAAAAAGAAACCCCACCCTAACAGTGGAACTGCTGCAATAAAAATATGAACGTTTACACAATCATACCCTCGCACTAGGTTTCCCGCTTTGAAATACGCGTCACTAATAACATCCATAACCCGGGAAACATCTGTCGCATAAATGCCTACCCCGGCCGGGACTCCAGTCAGGGTTGGTTTCGAAGTATGACACCGTGTCCGCAGGCAAGCCGCCGATGTGCAGTGCGTGGTTGTGTCAGTGCGTGCTGTACGCGGCGCTGGCGACGTTCGCCAAGTCCGCGCTGGCGCTGGTGTTGCGGCTGCCGCCAGTGGTGGCCGTGCTGTCGACGCTGCGTCTCTCGCCGGTCTCCGACCCGCGGCTCGAGCTGGCCGTTGTTATGCTCATCATTCCCTTTTTTGTTAATGTAAGTACTAAAACTGAAGCATCCTCATTTTGTCATGATTCGATACTTCATCTCGCTACTTAATCATTTTGTGACATAAACGCGTGCGTTCTAGCTGTTTTGCGATTTTGTCATATAATTTAAAATTTGCTGGAAATACACACATCCTATGATGCTTCGCATATAGCATCAATCAATATCGCAGATTCTTTTTCCAGATATTAATATTTTGGGTAACAGACAACTTCTTAATGTACCGACCGAGAGGCGTGAGCAGTAAAATAAAAACAAAGGTAATATATTTTTTATTATTTTCAAACTAATAACAAAAAAATTGGCCGTCGCGGGCCGCCCGGCAGATGTTAAATATTAAAATTTACAAAAAAAAATAGGAATTTATACCTATAACAAAATATGAAGTGAAAAGTAGTTTTATTAATAAAAATAGTTTTCTTTTTTCTTTTTGTAACTTGCTTGTTACTTTACTAATATTTTAAAAGAATGGAGGACCACATGTACGTTCCAAAAAAAATTTCTAACAATCCTATATAATTTATTGAATATTACATGTTTTACATCAAAACCTACCCTTCAATTTAATTCGCTGTGGCACTGTTGACATTGACGTGCACAGATTGAATATCACAAACCTTAGATCAACCATAGATCAAATAATTTATGACTTATTAACGTGAGTTCTAGTCGAATTTCGTAGTCAGGAGCCAGGCAGCTAGAGGTACTGCCAACATAACGTTGTTGATAAATTATATAAATATTTTTTGCTACTGTAAAATGATCTACTTTGGCATATATTTTCCCTAACAAAATTACATTAATATTCCCTATTAATATTATATTTAGGTGAGGTATCAGTCAATAAAGAAGGAGAAGTCAGGGTCTGATGAGGAGGAGCACTCGGCAGATGAGCGGTTGCTCGGCGCCAGCGTATGACCCTGCCCAAGCCCGCGTCAAGGGCCTGCCATTCGTAATCTCTTATAGTGCATATATATTGGCAATATGTTCAACAATAATAATTTGTCGTACTTTTTTAACTAGGGTGTATATTCTAGGTGACTCAGTTGGCTTGGTTGGCTGATAGAAATATTTTATTGTGTAAATGTATCAAAAGCCCGTTTGATCTAAGAAGGGATTCTTTCAGTTAAGGAATCCTCAAACGATATGTATTTACTGACAGCTACAAACTAAAGTTTGCTGTCGTTACTATGTTCCTCATGAAACAAGTTGTGCTAAAGCTAATCAGAAAAATGAGTAAATAGGAAGGGAGACCATCGAATCGCTTCGATATTCATGTGTGAGATCACGGTGTTACTATTTCAACAGTAAAGACTACAAATGGATCATAGTTTGATGGCGAAAAATGTGCCGGCTGCACCCAGTCAGTTTTACGTCAACCTTTATTTGTTTAGAAGACCAAAACGACATACATATTTGTATCGGATTTGTTGCTCAATAAATACCTATGAATGAACAAGCATGATGTCAGACAACCCAATTTGGTTTATTTATTATTGTTGGATATTTTGTAAAAAATCCTTTATATAAGCATACTCTAGGTTAGCTCTGTATCTGCTATCTTGTCCGTGACATTTTTTTTTACCGTACCCTTTGAATAATTGTTAACCGAAACTTCATATCAATGAAAGATAAATATTTTGCATTTTCCGCCTCTGTGGATGTTGTAAATAAAATGGAATTGATCCTTTAGATATAAGGCTTTGGCCAAAGTTTGGCTGTAATTGTGATATTTCTAGAGTTTATTTAGCATAATAAATGGATTGGATTGGTATCAAGGATTTGGCGGATCCTATGAAATTGTTAAATATTTCTAGTCTGTTATAAGTGTGCAGCTGTTTTATATATTCAATAATCCTTGTATTTGTCTAATGGTCCAATAGAATAGGTCGAATCTCGTTGTAAAAACAAAGAATGAATGTATTCAAAGATTCCATCTGAGTTTTATTTTAATTTGTATAGCGATTACATCAAAAATTATGTTGCACATTATAGGGTTAGATATCGAGGTCGTATCCATATTATATTAACTCTAACATGGTAGAGTTTACCAGAATAGATAATTATAGTATACTAGGTACATATTGAAATATTTAGTGTTGTCATTTTCATGTACTTTTTGTGTACTTTCATGACTCACTGTTTTAGTGCGTTAATTATTTTGTAAATAACCTTGTTTGAAATATCCACATATTTTTTTACTTACGGGCGAGATAGCACAGGGATTTTTTAGCATTGTATAATTTGTGATGTATTATAATCATGTAAAGTTCGAGGGTGATTTGTATGCATGTGATGAAATTTAGAATTATATTACCAGCTCATTTTTTTATCTCAACATGTACTTTATACTGTTAAGGAAGGAATATGTTACGAAGAGGCTTCAATCGGTCTTTAATAGACACTAAAAATGTTTAAAAAGTGAAAAATTTATTGGGGCCCTTTTTAACTTTATTGAAATACAGTGGAGCCGCGGTAATCCCGCAAATGTTATACAGGGCGATGTCGTATTATCGATTTTTTTGGATTTTCGTTTGTATGCCTGAAGACCATTCTACAGTCTGTATTATTTTTTTTGAATAAAAGTGACTTGTAAGCCGACAAATTACTATTTAAAATACGCGTCTAGCACATCCGTGATTGCGCGTACAAGTTACAACCTGTCCAATAGTGAAGATTTATCGTTTTTTTTTACATACAATCAACAGTGATAGGCGTGTTGGATTACAAGTGGCTCCGGATTAAGATCGGGACCGGATTAACGCGGGTCCACTAAAATAAATTCAGGAAATTCGTAATGCTTGAATGATAGCAGTTAAAATTTACTAATACGTATCCATCCATGAGTATAATTCAATTATCGCCAAAAATGTATAGTCGCTTCTCCTCTTAAAATGCAAATCATTTACCATAATAGCTAAGGTTTATAAATGGTTAATAACGTTCAAAAACTATCATATGTCATATGCGCAGTTTTTCTCCGGATTTTTTCAGTAATTGGAGCAAGCGACTTATGTGGGCCTTTAGTTGTATAAAAAACATTTCTCAATAGAAGCTTGTTCGAAACGCGTTTATTGTAGGAATCATTGTCGTAATATGTAAAAAACTACATAATATATTATGATTGATACGAACGAAAAATCCTTCAAACCGTAGAAGTATGTTCGATAATTGTTTTGAACTGTGAAATTGATTTATGTTTCAAAATATTGGTAAGATACATTTATTCGCGTTATACAAGGTGTATGAATTACATTTAAAATTTTACATAGTCACTTTCTATTCAGATGGGACACTAGTTACATTAATGTGAGGCTTCTGCGATGACTTTATTTGTAAAAATATTCGAATGAATTAAGGAATGTACAAAATGAGCTATTTTGCTTCTCAGAAATTAGAAATCGAAATGTATTTTTGTATTGTTAATTTTACAATGAATTTATATATTAATAATGTTCCTACGGTCATGTAAGTACTTAGATCCTTATAGTGCCATGTAAATTAAATAAATACATCGAAAAAAGACTGAAAAAGTCAAAAATTATCTTCCTTCCTATATTAATTTATGACTGCATATTTTAATTCGTACATTCCTGTTATATATAAATAAGTGAAATATTTTTTCGAAAATAAAAATACGTTGATATACTTGTGTGACATTGTGAAAAGTAATAACAGGTAGTTTTTCTACTTTTATTCACTATTGAGAATAGAGTAGTACTTGTTCTTACTAATATTATAAATGCGAAAGTAACTCTGTATGCCTGTATGTCTGTCTGTGTGTCTGCTGTTACGCTTTCACGCCTAGACCATGGAACCGAAAAAAAAGTTCCACACGACGTAGTCGCGGGCAAAAGTTAGTTTGAAATAAATTAGAAAAGAATAATTGACCGCTTTACTGGCCGTGCAGAACAGTAAGCCCAACAGTTCATTTTTACAACATTAGACAAAATATAATGTATACCTACGAAGTTTTTTTCACGTTATTTTTTTTTTATATTAAGCGACACTATTCTCTTTGTTCACAAAACACTTCCAAACTCATTCAACTCTGATGTTTTGACACAGCGTATTATATACCAATGTTGATTACTATAGCGTAGAAATTGAAATATCCACATAAGATTAAGTTATGCTTGCAAAAAGTGGATATACTTACCTATATTTGTATTTGTTCTAATTTGTGGGTTTGTCTAGTGAAGTGTTGCCATACATATAATTATCTCTTTCACATCACGTTAGCATAAAAATAATATGACACCAACTTTGTTAAAAGGGTAATACTGTTATTGACCCAGGATATCTTTTTCACAAAGTTAAAGCCAACTTCTTTTATATGTTTGTTAATGGTTTGGTTTAGAGTAGAAAACGATAAACATCACATTGTTTTTCTTTGTGTTATATGTAAGGTTTAAAGTAATTACTTGAGTAATGTGTAAATAAGACGATCGCCAGTTTCTTTAACTTGGCTTCAGACGCAACAACGTGTAGGTACATTTATTTTTAATAGCAATAAATTTGGGATATTTCTAATATTTGACTTTATTCATAAATTCTATTGTTTATTATGTACAGTGGTACAATATCATTAGTGTATGATATTCGAAATTATTTTTTTAATTTGATCTGAACACGACTCGAACTCATGTTAGTTTCAGACTTATCAATATTGTATACTTATGATTATCGTGTTAATAAATAGATTTATGACAATAGTCAAGGAAAAGTTTTGTAAAAACTTGGTTTATGGAACGATACGGCGCAGTGGGCTGTAATGCATCATGTTTTATCGGGAAACATATTGTTTTAACTAAGGTACTTTGTAAAATTCATTGTTGAAGATTTAGTAAAATTACAATTATAAGTTTTGGGAGAAAGGTGAATGAATCTGACGAAATCTATATTTTAACTAAGTTTAAAAGTAAACACTTCACATACATAGCCATCCATGTTTGTAGGTGTGTAAATTTTGTTTTTTTTTGTGACACTTGTCAATGTGGCACTTGTCATTGTCATGCCATAGATATTTGACTGTCAATAGTGTTGATTTTTTTTAGTATTACCGGTTACATTACTGAAATTTATGTGTAATTTATATGGTAACATTTGAAGATGTTATTTCAGATTGCTGGTCGGTAGAATGATTATTTTAAGAGATTTTTATTTTAGTCTGTATTTTTTTGTTTATAATACCATAGTTTTTGATACCTTGTTTTATATCTTTACTAGCTGACCCGGTAGACGTTGTTCTGCATTTTTTTCATGTACCCACATCCGGTACAGGATCTTAAATTTGAAGATATCTTTAGTAAATCCTCATCACACTGATAAACTTTTCCTATGAAAGCTATTAATTATTTCCTTACAATAGTTTCGCTAATCCCTTAATCTCCATATCAGGTTTTCCATTCTTATCTTTTTCAAATATTTATATAGTCATGTTAATCGGAGCCGAGTCGAATCCATAAAACTAAATATCACAATAATCGGTACAGCCGTTCTTGAGTTATAAAAAGTGTAACTAATGCGATTTTCCCCTGTTTTACAGATATAGATTTCTGCGTCTGATGGTATGATTAGTTATTACAGTTTTTTAACATATCTCCTGTAAATGAAAATCTTAAACTCCCATTTTTGACTAGTTGCAAAAAAGTTCAATGTATTTCATACAAACCAGCAAAGTGTTCCAGCTCATTACCCCGATATGTTAGTAACATTTGATAGTAGAAATATTCATGCGATTTGTGTCACTGAGACCTAGTTAAAACCTAGTCTTCCATCGATATCTTAGTCTCTTCAAAGATGCCGCACACCAAAGTGATAATCGAGCTCATATCACTGACATCTAGTAGATGCCGCCAAACTTCTACAAATATGTTATCCTCCTCTCCTTCTTGAAATGGTGATTGTTACCTGTCTCGACCATGTTGAAAAACATGGGCAATGCACTGCCCACGCCTTTTCCTATCACGATCTTCCATTTGTTTCTTACCACCTTTGGGTGGGTGGCTTTGGCCAGGTCCAGAATATTTCTGCAGCTTAATTTTTCCGGGATGGACTTGCTCTGAGAAGATGCTGCGAATATCGACTGGAGTGTGAACTATGGCTCATACCATTGTCGGAAAGATTGCAATATTCAATTCGCTTTTAGTACAACAACTTGACCATCTGCATGCTCCTATTCGCCCTGTAAGACATTATCCACAGATAAAAAAGCTAATTGAGAAGAAGGATGACGCCAAGACTAAGTACAAAACAAATGCGAATAATGAATACATAAATCACAAGTCTGTACAAAATACACAACCTAATCGACTTTGTAAATTTCTTAGGTCTCCTACGTTTCTCCTACGTTTCAAGCATGCTTTTGCTAAATCAATTACAATAAATTCACGTCCCACTCCTGACTCCCTTAAATTTTCGTTTACGCATTTTGCGAATTGTGATGTTAAGAGAAATAAAATCAGAAGAAAATCCGACACGTTATTTTGAATTACGTCGCCATCTCTATCCTGCACTTGTCTAAAGTCCTTGAGCACTTAGTACAACAATAAATAAATTCCTTATTCTACGGGCATTACATCCTTGTCCACTTACAATCAGGTTTTAGATCTGGTCACAGTACTACTATGGCTTTGTTCAATGTCACTGATGACATTCGACTCGCGATGGATAAATCGTCAAGTTATGGTTTGATGTCATGGTAATGATGGGCTTCAGCAACGCTTTTAATTCGGTGGATCATGTCTTTCTGGGTCTACTACTTTCTGTTAACATATCTCCAACCGCAATTGTCTGGTTTCAGAGCTACTTGCATGAACGTCGGCAACGTATTAGGTGTTGGGTAACTATAGCCATTCGATAAGTTACAGAGACTCCCAAAACTTATTCATAAGGTTTATATTTGTCCTACGTAAATATGACTACGTTTCAGAACATTAAACTCTAGGGCTACCTTTCCGTTTCTTCCGGAGTACTCACTCCATTCTGCACTGCATACTATTTTGTCCGACCTACATATAAGAATACTGTTTTGCAAATTGCTTATTCCACTGATGCATGACCTTACCCTCCTATCCTCTGTCACTTTATCCCTAAGTACTCCTATCCGCTTCTCTAGTTTCTATGAAACTTTTGTCCGCGCAGTAAAATTGTGGAGCTCCTTACCTGTTGACATCAGACGGGCTCCCTCTTTAGAATCATTTAAAAATCTTATCTAGAATCACTTCATTACCTTCTCATCTATTTAGCTTCCTCCTTATTTTACAATATTCAAATTTCTTTCTTCATATTTTTTTGTTTGTTTGTAACTATCTTTATTGTTTAATACTATGTATCGCTTTTATTTTCGTACATCTGGCGATTTCATTTTTCATTATTTAATCTCATGAATTTTCAATTATCAGGTTGTCTCGAAGAACCTTCTGTAAGTAGCAATAAGACCGCCGATTGCTATCTACTTTCTGGTATCCTTACATTTTGTGTATAATCGGTGTGCGTTAAAGAATATTTGTATTGTATTGTTTGTGTATTTGTTTATTGTTTGTGGGAATATAATTCACATCAAGTGTTATTACAACTGTTGTTTTATTTTTGAGAAGATAGGTGTTCTAAGTCACACATAAAACTTGTAGATTAAAAAAAACACAATTATAATGTTCCACGACGTATCTGTTACTTATTTATTTATTTATCTACTTAATTAAACCGTTCCTGTATGATTTTTTTTCGTAACGATACAATATATGAAGAAGGCAAAATAGAAATTCCTA
>DWKC01000229.1:0-14372 GCA_018249195.1 Racta chiria
TATAGAAATAAATATCATTTTAGTAAAGAAAACTAATAATTAAGAAGTATAAATACTATTTCTGTATTCAATAAAGTTAACATATTTAATATCATTTTTAAATAGCTATAACAGAATAGTTGTCGAAAATTGTAAAGGATTTATATTCAGACGTATATGAGCACGTTTGTTTCAAAGAACCGGTAATTACTGAGGAAGAAAGGTCTTCACAAAACATATAGAACACTTATAGGCAGTCACGCATAGGATCCATGGATCAATACACCGAACAGATATCGTGAAACAGGTTAATTTATAGACTAGCTGATGCCCGTTACTTCGTGGATATATTTCAAGGGGCAATTGTACAAAATTTCACCTTAGAGTTTTACGCCTTTCAGTGTCGAATTTGCAATAATCTCTTAGCGTATCTTTACCCTATAAATGGAACCTGTGCGTCGTTTCTTGTTTCTAAGTCCAATTATGTTTATCTGTGCATTGTGAACTTAGCGAGATATTTACAAGACTTTTAAAGAAGAACTCATATCCAGCGGCTTCTACCCTAAGAAAAGGGAAACGGTTCAAATAACAACTGATATAGTCGTTAGGAATAACCGCAGCCAACAAGCCGTTCACCATGGACATGACATTTACTCTCTGGACAAGACCATGTCGTCCTCACAGGGACTCCCTCCAAATTTCATAAAAACGGGCTGCGCTAAAAACTCCCACAGAGGACTTAAATTCCCATGGATTCCCACGCTCCCTTATGTATGTGAGAGTTAAAAAGATGGGTGGCTCTAAGGCTTACCTAGGCTCTATTTCTTGAATGCTTTCGTATTTGGAACGACACGTAAAGCCATCGTCTTAGTCTTGTCTAGAAGCCTTCGCGGATGGCATAAGCCCTACCGAATTTAGATGTGCCCACTAAACCTTCCACCAAATCCACATTAGAAAAGTGTGGTGGTTTAAGTTTGTTTTATATTCATGGCACTGTTCTATTCCCGTGGAAGATAATTATGTGATTGTTAAATAATGAATCTAAGGGCATATGTGTTTATTGTGTTACCCATGCCACTAGCATCATGGGCTTCAACCCACGCTGCTCCAGGTGGAGGGCCGGTATCATAGTGCGGGGTAAGCGTTTAAAAGCGTTAATTTTCAAATAACGTTTTCATCTCTTAAAACTTACACCGTGCCTCATAAAACGTGGACGTATGTTCCTGAGAACATCTTATTTAAACTCGAGCGAACGTGATGTTTCTTGGACTTCAGTGTCTTTTTCAACGGAAATAGTTTAAGATTAGTTAATAATTTAGGAACATGAGAAGTGACCTTATTTTTTTATCATCTTAAATTAGTGTCTGATCTACAGTTTGGTTTCCACAACCAGGTACTGCAGTACTTCCCAAATGGACTATAAGGTTTTAATAACGTTCTACTAAGCAAGGGTCTTCTCTCATGTCAAAAGATTTATTTCTCGAATCCCCATTCCGCTATCGAACGAGTCAACGCACGGCGGTAATCCATATTTCCGTCGTAGACGTCCCTCCGGTACTAACGACGAGCTTCGCTTCGGCCATTCCCATCCGCGAAGGACTCGAGTAAGTTCGGCTTCGGCGTTCCCGTTCGAATATACTTTCAGAGTCATCAAGAAAAGAGTGACTATGGTTTTACCAAGTTAATACATTCTACTATTTAGACCAATAAACAATCCAATATTAAGACCAATACCAGCAGATGAGATCGTAGTCAGGTGCCAACTTACTAAACCAAAGAAATCATTCTTACGTCAGAAGATTATAACAAACTGGTTAATTATTTTGTAGACGCCTGAATATAAGTTTGGTATATAGCTGTAAGAAGTAATCTGTAACTCTGAGAAGGAACATATAGGAAGAAGAAATAAGTTCTCTCCTTGGTTACCTAAGTTAGTTACCTAACTGATTTTAATAATTAAAACAATTATATTTAAATTGGGCCAATAATAAAATCAATTTATAAAGATTCCTAAACTTTGCCTTATTTTCCAAAGTAATACTAGTCCTGTTATATAAACCATTGTATTAATTGCTTCAAAAATCATTGAATATGTCACAATGTGTAAACATTACACGACGAACTTTCAAAAACCCATTCTGTGATACTGCATCTTTTGAACAACTGATAAATCAGGTATATCATAAATCACAGTTTACAACAATTCAGATAAGAACACGTGACGTATTGCCAAGTAATCCTCATGAGATACGCCGTGATGTATCACGTGTATTTATAACAAAGAAATGCCTTACGCGTCGTAAGGAGCCTACTCGGAAACGAATTATAACGAGAGAATAAGAAATTATTAATATATCTATATTGCGCCGTATTGGGGAGCGTAGAATACTAACCCCAACTCCACGGTAGCAGACACCCTTGTCATAAGAGGTGAGAGACGGCAGCTGGTGGTAGGGCTTCGCGTAGAGCCTATATTATATTATATTAGAGCCCCACCGAGCACGGTTAGAGACCCTCATACTGAGGAGGCCTGGAGCATACTCCACTACGCTACTCCAATGCGGATTGGTGGAGGGGTTAGTGACCAACTCAAGTGTTGGAAGTTTTTATGCCACCCGTAGACCTCCGACATGGCTTAACGATTGCTATTTACCGATAATAGCTGGGGCCGACGGCTCTGTGTGGTTTTATCTTTTCGTGAACCCCTGGCTAGATACCACTTTAGTTTGAGTCGACAGTCAAGGGCTCGTCGCGTTCTGGCTGGGGGATAGTTATTTTTCTTGGCTGACAATACAGGGGTAATGCATTTGGTGTTTCTTAAGTGCATGCACTTTATATGTGTGTATATTGGCCATAATCAACGGTGACCACTTACCATCATGTAGCTTGTCTGCTCGTTTATAAATTAATAAAAATATCTTTGGCCAACTGACACACGGTCATTTGACCCTAAACTAAGCGTCAGCTTGTACTATAGTGATTCGACACTGATAAACATACATAAATAGATATATTTTACACCTAGACACAGAACAAACATTCCTTTTCATTACGGCAAAGTTTGTCCTTTCTGGATGGGATCGAACCCACGACTTCCGGCTTACCAGTCAGGTTTACTAACCACTAGATTAAAACAAGCCATTACTGGTATCTCAATTATTACAATTACATTCGATTTATTTTTGTTGAAGCGTATCACCTTTTCAACGCTAACCTATGTTACGTTACCTTTAAAATTGTTAATACCTTGACCTTCCTTTTACTGTATTGTAAGCACTAAATACACTCGCACGAAACAGTTATGTATCTATCTGTTTCGACGTATCTGTTTTCATTCTAGTTTTACAAACACTCAATTCTACTGAATGAATCGTAAGTACTCGAAACTCAACGATTTGTTAAAACGAGTGTGTTTACTCTCGCACAGCTTCATACACAAATGCATAGATTCAGAGCTACTTAGCTCCATTTTGACATGAGTCACGCACTTCAAATCCCATTGCGTTATGTTAACGAACCCCGCCGGAAACTGCACAGTATAATATTGAAGTCAAACTCTTTTTATCTTTCTTAACCACTTTAACAGATCATACAACATTCATTACTACAATGTAAACACACTTTTTATATAGATGCCTTTCAATTACTTGTGATTTATTATTATCTTCTAACGCCAGATACCGTTCAAGTAGTATGCCTTTTGGAGTACACGAAACTTTCATCAAGTGTTGAGTAGTTAGAGCATCATCGTTGTTCTTTGGGAGTCATTCTCTCGGTATTATCACTCAGAAGATCCTTTTGTAGTCTTTTGCTCTACAACCAAGCGGTATTTCGCTTAGTTTCGTTCGATATTCGCTTACCTCTATTCCTTGTCGTATCTCATTCACTTGGTATAGTGGACTCGTGGGATTATTTTGAACGTCAGTCCAATACACAATAAATTATTATAGCCCCATGTCTTCTTAAATGAAGTTATTAAAACTTGGGTTCATAAATATAATTTAACAGTTATCAGGTATTTTTTAATAATATAAAATTGTTATTACTTGAGTTATGATTTGTTTAATACATTAAGTAGTTTTTAATTAAACCTTTCATAGCCTGGCCTCTTGCGTCGATCCCAAGTGATCAAGGAGTTAAGCAACAGGGGCCGAGGTCGGTAGAATGGGTGATCGCTAGTGCAAAAATCGTGAATGCTTCCGTGCTTCCGAAGTCATGTAAATTGTGTCATTATTTTAATATTTTTTTAATATTGATTTTAAAGAAATGTTGTAATTGGCTTTGAAATCTGATAAGTTGTAAAATAATTATAATTCTATTCTGACTCAATTCATATTTGCACGTCAGTTGGCAGGATCTATCAAAACCTAATTAAAGTAATTTTAACACCTGCGAGCATGCATGTACCTGAATTCAATGTATTGAATTGAATTTGTGTTTAAAATGCATAAATATATGAGTTTACATGTACTTTCTAAACTTGAAAATCCAAAACGACAATTCTCACGAGCCCATTCAGATGAACAAACCCGTTTCTGAGCATTCTCGTTTTCTTCGCTGTTGACACATATTCCTTAGAAGGGAGCTTTTAGTTTTATTCACCAATTCCGTACTTCTTACGACATCTCGAACAGGAAAATATTTACATACTACACAGCTATCCTTATTTCATGGAATGGGAAGTTATTTGTTGCATTGTGGGTATTTTTATGACAATCGTGATCATTGATGAATCATTTCCGATATGTATGACTGTAGAATAATTTTAAAGCTTAGATCAATTTAATGTATCTGATAGTTGAAAACTGTACGTAGAGTCCGATACTGTGCGAAGTTATGTTTTTAAACCAGGAATTAAGTTATGTAAGCTTAAATCACACTAGACATAACAAAATCAGACTTATTGTCCATCAAGAGTCGACAAGGATCACTTCGATCGGAATGTACATCTAAGCTTCTCGCTTGACTGGTTTCTTCAGGTGAGCAAAGCACGTGTCGCAGGATTCTTTTTACGGATATGATACGACATTGAGACTAGCCGTGTTGCCTTGAACACTAATATTGAAATCTTTACACCATTAAACGTAGAATTACATTATGTATCTTTTAATTTCTAGTTTTGCTTTTTATTCCTTCATCGTTATGGTCCGGTTCTTGTAAATCGTCAAAAGGTTATACGGGTACAAGTTTATTGAACGTGGATAACAAATATTTTTTACCTAACTTTAATTATTTTAGATAAGATGACCACATATTACCCTTCCCTACCTATCATGCTTTAGATTTTGACTCCCGGGAAATAGACGTATTCTTCCTTTCTGTTTATTCCCACATTACAGATTCAAAGTTATGTCTGGACAACAAAAATCCATGTGTTAGTGAAAATGATTTATACTTTTTGGATGAAAGGAAATAATAAGTGTAACTAGAAAATTCTGCTTCACACATACAATTTACAAGATCACAGTATCTTATATCGCGACTACAATTGCTTTCATTAGTTGTATTGTTTTAATGTAATGTCAGTTCAGATTAAAGCCTTGAGGGCTAGTTCTGTTATTTCGTTCATCAGAAGCGTTATCTAGTCGTGTAGCATCACGCTAATGTCAATTTTGTTTACAGCCTCAGTGAGCGAGTCTGCGGTTGCGTGTACTAATATCATCTTACCTCTACTATAGGTGGTTTCCCACTGTCTGTGATTTTACGAGCTCGTACCGCCGCGTCGTAGGGAGATAACGTTAGTTTTAGTGCATCCATTACCATATACTAGTGTGTAGTATATATACTGTCCCGCACCGTACTGTACTATACAGTACAGTACTGTCCCGTACTGTACTGTCCCGTACTATACTATGCCGTAATGTACTTCAATTGTATAATTATATTAGAGTTCAAAATTTGAATTGTATGATCGGCATAGACGAACACACCATGGGAAAAGATTCGGTTCGGGGCACTTGGCTGTCAGCACAATTACAATCCCTGGGAAACCACCATAATGCCTGTAGCTGAACTACTCGGTGCCAACGAACCTATCAACTGGTTTGCATGGAATATCTTGAGTTTCTACTTTTTAAATAACCAGGATAAAGTATGAGCCTTTACATGTAATTTTAATAATAAAATCAAAGCTTCGGTGTTTGTCAATTATTCTATGATACATTCTTATTTAGTATAAGAATGTAATTTAAAATTTTAACTGTTAACTATTTTCCATTTTACCTGACTAGCGAAAATGATATCAATGCTAGGAAATGTTCTGTATGAAATTAATAATCCCCTTACACACTCATACCCCTCAAACTAGGATTCCTAGTATGGCGGGGGCCATAACAGTAATAGCAAGCGCCGCTTAATTATGCCCAGGAACAAACATACATCTGTCACATAAATACCTGCATCGGCCGCAGACAGGGCCACTACCTACTAGGATTACAGAAATGTAATGTAGATATTGAAAAGATTCAGTTTTTTTTTATTAATAAATGATTCTTTTGTTTCAATTCACTATGTTTCCTGTACTTATTGATTCGATAATAATTAATTAAAAGCTCGGATTTCGAGCGGTTTTCATGGCTCGCTATCGAATCCAATTAAAAGTGTAATCAATTAGGATTAATGAAAAGGCGTTGTAGGTAGTTAGTTGTATTCTTATTAGCCCTGTTGTTTAGTTGGTAGTGATTCTGCCTTTTAAGGGACCCGGGTTTGATTCCTGGCCGGCTCTTTCTGATATTTGTGGATTCTGCCTTCGAGGAGACCCGGCTCTTACAGATTAATGTTACGTGTATGAGACAGATGAATGTTTGTTTTTTGTTGTGGATGTAAGTGAAGCGTTATTTGTGTGTGACACAAGTAACTCTAGTGCGGTAGGTGTGTGTGTTTGCGTTTATTTGATATAATACTATTTTGATACAACTTATATTTCGATAATAAATTACTATCTACTTTGAGTACAAAACTTACAGCTTTGCAAACTGCTAACTACTTGAGTTATACCACCTCAGGGTATCAGTATGTTTATCCTATTCTATTTATATTATAAATGCGAAAATTTTGATGACGGATGGATGCATAGATGTATGTTTGTTACTCTTTCACGCAAAAACTACTAAACTGAAGCCTTAATGAATTTATCATTATAGTATATGTTTGCAGCAACAAAAGTGCTGAATAATAAATATCAGCAGAGGCGAGGCGCGAGGTGACAGGTGGCAGCACAGATATATAACTGACGATCATCTGTCAAACAAAAACCTCGCCAGTAACACTGCGGACGCAATAAACAAAAACAAATAGACTACTAAACGGATCTTAATGAAATTTGGTAGCGAGATAGATTATAGTCTGGATAACACGTAGGCTACTTTGACTTTAATATTTAACTAGGTTTTTTTATATTGTGGTTAATGTGTTTCAGTTCGTAAAGATTTTTATGTGATTTTTTTATTTGTTACAGATTTGTCAAAGAATCGGTTTAGTGATGTGCCTGATGAAGTGACGACATACGTTTTCTTAGAAAAGTTGCTATTGTCACAAAATATTATAAGGAGTCTACCGGACGCAGTCGGAGCACTGCAGTCTCTCACATATTTGGATCTCAGGTAAGTTAAGATTTTGAAGGATATTGGCCAAGTACGAATGGGAGCCGTTCACAAAGGGCACCAATGTGATATGAAGTTTTCTCTGACAAACGTTTTTGTATGGAGACTCCATTTAATTTTTCAATTTTATTTTCTTTTTATTTGTTGCTATCGCAGGTATAGTAATAATAATATACATAGAATGCACTCCAACAATCCGCACTGGAATAGCGTGGTGGAGTTTGCTCTATGCCTTCCCAGTCACGATAAGAGACCCGTGCTCAGTAAGTGGGCCATTAATGACTTGTGGCCATAGAACACTGTGACAGGTATACGAAGGCACGAACAAGTCTCAGTAATAGGGTTCTGTTATCACATTTTGGGTACGGAACCCTAAAAATGTATAAGTGAATAATGCAGAATTACTTGCATACTACGCCAACATCCAAAAACTAGCGATTGTCTAGTGGCGAAAAGGTAGTCTCTTTCGAAACCTAAAATGAAAATTTAACTACTCTCCAAAGTACGGTGCATCAGTAATTTAAACAACACATAATATACTATTAATTTTGTATTTTAATGTCTGGATACTATACGTTATCTTAATACTAAACGTTAATTGCCTTAATCTCAATTTTAAATGACAAGTCTTATTGATTATTAAATAAGTAACAATTTTTATTAAGTCTTTTATGTTTAATTGCTGCCTTATTTAAGTCTTAAAATTAGTAAAACTTAAATTACCTAACGCACATTAACAGACTGATTGTAAGTGTCAAAATGTCTCTTCCACTAACTTAAGATTAGTAAATATCTTCCCTATATCATTTTCATATCTCTACCCGCGTGAAAGTTAGCGTTTCTCAACACTTGCATCAAATCCACTTTGACGTTAAGGCGATACTCTTCAGGTATCGATTTTAAATGAGGGAGGAGGGATAGCAAGAATAATTTGTCTGCGTCTTCACTTTCTGATTTTTGCGGTAGATTGTTGTCGACGCTCGCAAAGGCGAATTCGTCCATGTGTTTCGGGGTGGATATAGCTTTGGGCGTTGGTGCTAATTCTACTTCTACCCCTTCAGGCGAGCCAATGTCTTGATTATCGAAGTTGTCATTTTCAATATTCATAGTGTCATCGTCTGATGACACTTGACTTGCTCTGACCCATTTTAATTTCTTTCTCGGCTTCCAAATCTTCTTTTTGTCTTGTCCTTCGTCCGACTCGCTGGATACTGCATTCTCGTTTACTGGTAATGATTGGTTCTTCAGTATGAATTGTAAATGTTTGCTATATAGGTACGGTCGTTTGGTTCTGTTCGGGTCTCTAAGATACTTTTGAAAACAATCCCTTATGCTTTTCCATTTTTTTTGTAACTGTAACTCTGTAAAGAAACAAAGGATTTTCATGAAGATGTAGACAAGAAAGTTTCTGATTTGATATTTTTATGAATATTGTTACTTAAGTAATTTACGTGATTATATCGACACAAATGTAAATGATCCTGCCTGCGACATGAGGGGTCCCGTTCGATTCCCGGTCGGGATATGAATTTGTGTGACGGATATTTGTTTTCGGGTCGACGATGTCATTTCTGTGTGTATTTGTGTTGTCCAATCGCGATTCAGGGAATCCTATGAGTGTGTGAGCATTTATTCCAAATCAACTTAATCGACACGGAGTCATCAAACTTTAAAATTGCGGATGTTCATATTTTCTGTTTAGTTGTACAACTGTGTTTACCCTCGTAACAAACTAAACTAATGAGTTCGGATCGCTTTGTTGCGTCACTCGTGTCGGTTGGATGTCGCCGATTAAACGCCCAGTGCGTAACGGGAGGTACAACATCCTGATAGTCATTGTCAACTAATAATTACTGTATCTATTTAGCTTTTGTAGCGATGGTAATTATCATAAACTACATAAATATGAAATGTAAGCAATGAAATATCGTACCTAGTTCCCGCATCTCGCTTTTGGAAACTTTGACGTCACTGTCCATTAGTTCGTTGACAACCTCTGTCCATAGCTTGTGTCGCACTTTCTTCGTGCGATATTGCACATCTTCAAAGTCCCAGATACCTGGTCGCTTGTGAACCTCCTCAATCAACCTCTCCGGATCGTACTCGAACTGGATCGTCGACATGTTTACTTTTTATTTACGTTTGTGTATGTTTTTGATAAATAATTCATGCGGCAGTTGAAACGGGCGGTATATACGAGCGGGCGGGCGCTGAGCGACTGACGCGCCGCGGGGGAACGCTCCAAAATGGCCGCTCTGTACGGTAGGGTGCCTTGCGTTTGTACACGCCATTACGGGACGGCTTTTCGAGTTTAGGGGAAATTAAATTAAGAGTTGCCCTTTTCATTAAGAGATTTTACTGTTATCGAAACTTGGGGAACTTTATTATTATTTATTAATTTTAATTATTTATGTACACAGGATACATCAAATTAAAATACATGATCTAAGAGATGTTGTACATTGGATCTGCTTATTTCTAAAGAAATCTCTTAGTTTATATTATTTAATTTACTTTTTTCGATTCTTTTCCTCAAAGTCAATCTAAGTTTTTAGAAATAAACGGACGTGCTTTTCTCAGGGTTAAGTGAACAAAATATACAACTTCAAATATAAATGTTATTGGAAGTTGCTGACTGCATAAATTTATTTTTACTACATATAAGGTTTCACTTGGGATTTATAATCGCTGACCCAGAACATCACTACAATAATCAGTTTGTAGAATAAATGTTTAATGGTAAATTGATAAAACTTTATTTCAACATTATTAGGTCTCTAAACACTCGCCTCTACAATCCTAAATAATCGTAACTACTTATCAGAATCTGACACTAGTTCAGTCTACCCATTCCGGTACTATCTTATTTATTAAAATCAATAGTATATGTTAATCCTGTTACTGAGTTGTCATATCCTTGCTGCAAAATAAGTGAACCATGGACGCCCTACAATCGCGCTATCTCGTATTGAGCGGCGCGCGGCGTGCTCCCCGCCGCGGAGGGGAAACGCGCGGGTTTGAGCCGCTGACCACACGACCGGCCGGCTACCTGCCGCGTGTGCTCGCGCTAGTCGCGACGCACGCTCGCGTATTTATGAATTAGGAACGCTTATTAAAGCTTAGTAGAACGTTATATTGGAAATTAGGTAGATGTAATCATAGGAATCGTATTATTATGATGATTTTACTGATTAGAAGCTTTTTTGTTTACGTCTTGAGTGGTTCTTAGCGTCATATCTATTAGAAGTTCACTCTGATAAGTAGAATGCGTCATTTCTGCAGATCTGTCGTGTGATACCTTTCAAATTGTTACATACGAACCCTGATGCTCATGAGTTCCTGTAGTGTGATTGGTGAAAACAATATAATACCCCATTAAATTGACGTTACGTGTCACTATTGAAGAAATAGATTTTTTTCTAAAATATCAATCGAAAATTTTAACCAATGATCACGCAAAACAGTTCGTCTAGTTCATAATTGAGGCAAATGCCTTTGGGTCTATAATAAGTGTTACATCTTTAAGTTGCTACAAAGAAAAATTTATACGTAGAACAGAAGTCGTCCTTTAAGATATCAAAGGCTATAGAAAGGCATGTTCCAAGTATTTTGTCATTATTTTAACCAAGTATTTTATAAATGCAAAGAAATTTATATATTTTAACTACAAATTTTCAGCAATATGGGTCGCGGACAATTTATCACGGAAGAAGTCGAATAATTACAATTTCGAAGTAGTAATACTGGATAATCTGCCTACCAAATCGCCAAAGACGTATTAATCGCCAAGATCTACTATACAGTCAATCATCCAGCATTGCAAGGAAACGGTAGTTTCGTGTTTGAAGATACCAGGTCGTCCTAGTATTACTAGAGAAGCCGATAATCGGGTTTTAAAGAATATTTTAAAGAAAAACGTCGCAGCCGTTTAGGAGAACTTAACGACTACAATACCAATAAACTTAAAATTTACATAAAAGGTATACAGAATGTAAGGTACAATGGCGGCCTTATCGCTAGCGCGATCTTTTCCAGGCAACCTTTAGGAAGAGGACTGTCTGTATGAAATGACAAAAAGGATAATGGGAGACAAGCGGGAGAACAACTGTTTTGCGTGTTAAACTGCGACAGCCGAACTGTTACGTTGATAGAAGAATTCATTATTTTTATTGTAACAACAATACATATATTTCATTTTAGTGCTACACAGAAAATGTATCTAATTTAATTTATTTACCTTTTTTATTTGTTGAACTCATAGAATTTAAATTGCGAAACTAGATTTGACTTTGGAGGTTTGTTACGTTCGAATTTCCTTAGTAGACGAAGTCTTATGCATCTGTGCTCGTATATTTGCTCGTAACGAAGTAAAAAAAAATAGGTATAGTTTTAATGTCCTGTTTAATAAATATAAATTATGGTTGTTACATTAAAAAGAATGTTTTCAAATTCAGAATTGATTAAAAATATTTCATTTGTTTTTTTGAAGATTTGAATTTATTTTAATGATAACAAAAAACCAAATCTATGAAATGTCAACTTGGGCAAAAGATTTATTGTTATAATGCATAGCTTGAGCCGACTGGAATATGTGATGCAGGATGTGTTTTGTGGTAAGGCTGCGGCGTTTAGAATAAACTACGTATGACCTATTTTTTATTATGTACTAACCTACATTACCTATTTGCAACTGGCTTTAACTCATAATGATTAACTACAGCACACGGTGGGTCTATTACGTATCTTGCGAATGGAAAGCGATTACAGAAAAAATGCGATAATTGCTCGTAGACCGCAAATCTGTATAAGTAATACAATAATCGGCGATAATCGTGCTACTTTATTGGTATTCGCGCTAGTTTCGACGCAAATAGCATAGTATCAATCAGCGAGCGTTAAACAAGCGATCGTGTATATAATACGATTTTTTTACAATAGCAATAGTCCGCGGTTATGCGGCAATTCGTTTGCCGCCTGCTCGCTATTTGTAAATTTTACCTAATAGGCCTTATAATATAGAGGTTGGCAAGCGCCTGTCCACCACGCTTCTCTAGTGCATATCGGTGAGGGCTTGAGTAGCCTACAAGTGTGTTTGAAGTTTTTATGTCGCTCGTAGCTCTAGCGACCAACTGATAGTGACCACCCTCTTGCTTGAGTCAGTCGCCAAATGACTCACCGTGGTCCGGCTGGTAGCTTGAGAGCCAGTTTTCCTCTTTTTCTCCCCGTTTTTCAGTCATCCTCCTTCCCATTCTTCTTCTGTCTCCAGTCCTGAAGACCACTTCAGGACTGGAGACATACCATGTTGTTCGTATGTCTGGGGTAGGTTAGTGACGTTATTGATTCCGGTTATTTCAGCGACGTATTGCTTCTCTTTTTTCTTTGTCTTCCCTGCGTGTTCGGGGATGCATCTATAACTTCCTTTCTGGCAGGCAACGCGTTAGTGACACAGCAAGTGTTACTGATAACAAGCGGGACGTCGGCGTATAATTTTGAAGCCTCTATGGAGAGAAGCGAAGGCAATGTCACCAACAGGCTGACACAGATAGTCCCCGGCCATGGCTGTGTAGGTTTTGACTCATATTGTCGTATCTCGTGCGCCCGCTGTTGCTCAACTCGATCATTCACTTAAAATCTACATTATCCACCGTACTACGAGCACTTTGATTGCACATAGATCCAGCCTAATATTGCAGTATCGATATAATTTATTTTGCACGATCTAGATAGTAATTTGTTACGTTGGTATCGAAATACAGGTCTATAGTTGATTGAATTACCAAGTTAATGATGCAAATACGTAATGAATATAGCTGTCAGGTCTTGTAGTTAATTATTGGTTGCCAATCGGTAAATTATAATTCAATGTATGGGTATCTATACTTTTTTTATGTTAAGAGCAGGCAAACGGACAGACGTGTCACCTGATGGTAAGTGATCAACGCCGTCCATAGACATTAGCAACACCCGACTGGTTATCACTAACGCGTTGCCTGCCACGAAAGAAGTAATAGACCCGCACGCGCGGGGAAGACAAAGAAAAAAGGGAAGCAGGACATCGATGAAATAACCGGAATCAATCACGTCACTAACAGACACACCAACAACATACCGCTTCGGGATGGGGGACAGAAGAAGAATGGGGAGGAGGAGGACTGAAGGACGGGGAGAAAAAGAGGAGATCTGGCTCTCAAAAATCTGTGTATATGTCACTGTATATCTCGGTCTATCTGTCTCTGTGTCTATGTCTGTTTGTCTATCTATGGGTGTATGTACCACTGTGTATATCTCTGTCGCTGTATCACTGTGTCTATCTCTGATTGTATGTGTCACCGTGTATATCTCTGTCTATCTGTCTCTGTGTGTATGTGTCACTGTGTCTATCTCTGTGTCTGTATGTGTATAGGCCGCTGTGTCTATTTATATATGTCTATCACGAGTCCGTGTGCGTGTTTGGTTGCGTGTAGCTATTTGTGTGTCTTTACCCACCTGCATGAGGCGGGCGCGCGGGGTGGGGTAGGTGCGGCGCAGAGCAGGAGGGCCGCTGCGCGCGCGGCCGCAGAGCGGGCAGGGGGAGGTGCGCGCGCGCCCGCTGGTGGCCGGTAGAGGGGCCCCACGTCTTGCCCTTAACACCGTCGGCTGGGACTGTATGGAATAATATATTTATTTAATAATGTAGGTTTTCTTATAATTTTTCAGTATGTTTTTTATTTGTCCCCCTAATTGAGTCTTTAAGTACTTAATAGTTCTAGGCTATATGATAAAAAAGCCGCCTGTGCCTGATGTCTCTCAAAT
>DWKC01000230.1:0-14356 GCA_018249195.1 Racta chiria
TAGTAAAAATTGGCTAAGTGCGAGTAGGAGCCGCGTACGGAGAGCTCCTTACTATATTGCAATATTAACTCTCAAAACACTTAAAAAGTTATCCTTAATTTTAGCTTTATTTTGTGTTCATTGTTAATTGTGGTTATTGTAAATGTAGTAACGCACATTTTACAAAAAAATCTAGCATGAAGCTATTGTTAGATACAGTTGATAAGCCGTAGAACGTCAATAAAAACCGCTTTCTTTTATGGCCTCTTTTATAACTTATAAATTTTTTGGTTTATTTGTTTTACATAGGCTTAAGAGATGAAGCCCTATGACAGATGAACATGCGGACAGTTTTATAACCCCATTGGCACCCTTTCGGTACCAACGGAATCCTAAAAATATAAAAACCACGAACAAACAGGTCATTCGATTAAGCGGAATGATTTGCGAATCACTTAAAAAATTCAAACGCTGCCATTTTCGAGTTCCCTTCCGACTTCTGGCGTTGGAATTGCGAATAAAATCGGCTAAGAATAAATTGTGCGACTGGATAAAGCAATATTTGTTCATCTACCCCCGCATTACGGTGGCCATTAGCGGGATGCAAATAACGTCTTGTCATTTTACTTCTTTATTTTTTCCCCGGAATTCGTGCTACTTGGGCCCCTCCCACGGATGCGGCCCGATATGGTAATAAGGCATACTTTAACTTACCGCTGTAAGTACCAATTGCGCTTGATGTTTTTATCTAAATAATATAGACGTTCGCGTAGTGTCACCAGGTTATATTTTCTTACGATTTTTTTCGAGTAATTTTATTATTGAACTTTACGTACAGGTAAGTTCGTTTAATCATTAACTATTTAAATGAACCATACTATAGCTTAGTGGGTAAAGACTCTGCCGGGGTCCTGGATTCGATTGCCGGTTGGGCAGATATTTATGTGACAGATTTAAAGATTTATTTTCAGAAGCATTAACACAATACACATTGTTATTGTTCTTAAGCAGCAGCCACAGTTAACAAAAGATGTCGCCACTGTTTATGCCCATCTCGGATTTTCTGTGTGTAGTTGTGTTGTCTAGGAATACTAGTCCCGCGCACTTGGAGTATGAGAAGGTTAAGTCTTAAATCGTTACTGACAAAAACCATGGTATTAAATGTGTATTATTTAATGTATGATATTTTTTACCGTCGTATATCTGTTAAAAATTACAGTATTTTTTTGTTTATTTATTATTTACAACATATTTCACTAACATTACAGCCTGAGCCAAATGTGTTTTAACGAATTTTTGTGTTATTTGCAAACACACATTATGTTTACATACTACTTGCAAGATGCACTACTTAAAACATAAATAATTGTGCTATGACTAAATAATTACATACCCCTGACTTCAATACGATACAAACTACCTTACATAATCTGAAAAACATCGAACTACATTAAATAGTAAATGTTTTCGGAGCTGGTTAATATCTAAGTTTAGTTTAATTTTAATTCACTGGTGTCGTGCAAGATTGAATGGGCCACGCAATACGGGAGACGCGTGGGCCGCGTCGTAACTCGCGCGCAACGAGATGCGTGCGCGCTAACTACCGACGCCATCCTTTATACAGCGTGTTCACCATAACGAAAGTACAGATACTTTTTTATTGTTTACGATCAAGAAAAGCAAAATTTTTTTTTTCGAAATAATATCTATTCCGTCGCGGGACGCCCGGTAGATATGAAACATCTATATCAATATTAAAATGTATATCAATACCTATAACGAAATGTGAGGTTAAATATAGGAAAAACAGGATTCCACTAATTAAACAGATTTGTTTATTTCATCTTTTTACCACTTGGTCGTCACTGTCACTCATATTTCAATTCCATATTAATATATTAAATAAAGAAAAAGAAGGGTGGAATTACGTGAAAATAAAATACTTTCATAAAATATTATACAATAATTTATTCACTATTAACTTATTTCTAAATCAATTCAATTTTAAACGCCAAGGCGCACCAATAGAGGAAAAAAGTTTTTACTTATTTATTTATTGTACTGCGCCAACCAAAAATTGGGAAAAAGACAGAAACACAGATATAGATTATAGCCTCGAATAAACACATACTTTTTATCAACATACCACGCGGGCAATGCCGCGGGTGGAGGCTCGTGAATAATAAATATAAACGAGCATACGAGTAGTTATTAATTTGTAATTGCTAAATTATCATGCCGTCTATAAACGTTATCAATGGGTGTAACTAACCTTAAGTTCTTATCGTTCGTACAGTTCTTATCGTAGAAGAGGTATTTAATGTTGTGAACTAAACATTTAAAATTGATGATTTTGGGTTGTAACTAGTCAGGTAGGTAAAAATATCATACTTCAAATTCTACCTTCGTGTACAATCTATACCTCGGCCACGAGTCGAGAATAGCAACCCATGTCATACATATAATATAGGTCTTTTATGATGGTACATAGCCCAGCAACACACAACTCATATTATTTTAAAATAAATATCCTATATTCTAAACATAAAGAAATTCTCAGAAACTGATTTTACTGACGTCCAGCAAATGGCAACGCTTACTATCAAAGAAAGTTGACTTACGAGAATTTTTATTTTCTCCGAAATTAGGTTCTACAAACCCACTTTACAAAGAATTCCTTAATCAACCTGTGCAAACACGGGCGCTGCAGATTCAAAACATAACTATATCCACCCTGTATGGGTAGTCCGGATCACTCTTTATGGCCTATAAATGTGTAATTCACGCCACCTTAATCCGGCTCTGTGCGAATAAATCTGGATTAGCCGAGCCCGCAACGATTGTGCGCGATATCTCCTGATTATGCCGTTAACAATCGTAATTGAAAAATAAAATGTCTCCAAGTCCGGCCCTGGTTGACAGCGGACTTGCTTGTAGAGCAGTGTATCTTCACAAGTTATTCTTTATAATGTGTAAAATTACCTTATTAAGCAGACACAACTACCAGACAACCTTACATGTAGCATATTTGGCAGTGACCCTACCTACAAAGGCCCTAGGTTCGATTTAGGCAGGAGTGGATTTATATGTCTAAAATCGTTGTTCTCGGGTTATGGGTGTCAGTTGTGTTATCCATTCTAGTTCTTGCTTCACAAGCAGGGTCGCTATCAACCACAGGGTCATATGCATAAACCGACATAATTCAAAATCTAGGCTAAAATCAAGGTCTAGCCGTGCTATCTCTTGTTATCTATCTCTATCTAAGATTAACATATCACGACAAAATCTGCAGTTCCACTACAACGGTAACTGTAGCAGCAAAGTAGAGGCGGATTACTAGTAAACTTTATCCAAACAAAATAATATTAAAAACAATCCAAATGTATTTAAAATTAACCAAAACATATGCAAAATTCACAAAAAGATCGAATATTAAAAGGTAACACAACATGGAGCACGAGCATTACGCAGTAAACATTTTCGAATGTAACATCCCAATTACGTGTAAAACATCACGTAATACCTTAATAAGAGAAATTTCACTAATAATTTCAACACGTATAATGGTGTGGCATTAAACAAATTTCCCGCAGAATTCGTGACCGGTTGCCACATCCCATATTTCATTCAACACGCACAAGAGGATGGAATGTTCGGGCGCGGAAACATGTGGATAAATGCTGTGTGTATGCAATTATATACTAATTGTGCGATAGTGTGAACCGGTCATATACATGTTACGAAGTCTTGATAACTAGGTACTAAGCTTAAAGCTACTTGTGTAACATCGGACTTGGTGTTACGTTTAATGCCGATTATGTTATTTCAAAGTTATCAGGAGGTTTGCTTTGATTCAATGAGGTTATGCAACAGCGGAGGCGATTGGCATTAGTATCGTGCTTCTGTAGGATGAGTACCCACTAGAGCCAAAAAAATGTTTGAGAATTTTCCGGCTTCGGAGGACATGGCATAACGTAACGTGCTTCTGTTGTAGTATTAGTGGCAAAAAAAAGAGATTTTTTGCGCTTCGTAGGACACGTAAAATAATTGTTATAACGAGTCTGAGCCTTCTGGGCAGCATAAAAACTTCTAACACCTACATTGGCCAACTTCAACCAATCCGTATTGGAGCAGCAGGATATGCATATGATGATAGAACCGTCCTTATTTATGATACAATTGAAGCCTTTTTATTTTCGCTTCGAATATAGTGCAAGTACTAATAAACGATATACACTGTATATTAAGATCTTATTTCATAATATGAACAGATTATAAACTGCACTAAAACGAGTAATCGTAAAGATGCTATAGCTACTTAAATCATGGTACCGGTAAAACGCACAGTTCACTATAAGTTAAATTTAATATTTATCTATATTTACGAGAGTTTCGTTGATATAAATTAAGTTCAATCTTAAGTTTGCACTTAATCAAAACTACGACACCAATCCATCCTGGAGCAGCGTGGTATGCACTAGGCCACTTCAATTATGAGGAGAGTACTCAGTAGTGAGCCATTAGATACGAGTTAAATCTCAAAAATAAGGAAATGTAACAGAAATTAATTATTTCAATTTTATATTAACTCAAACTAAATTTGCCGTTAATCAAATCTTAACACAAACCTTTCCTGCTGAATGAGAAGTAACATTGACAAGTTGACATCGACTTACTCTTGAAACTCGAATAAATATTTAATGGGAGCTAAGAAACCGTCATCGGCACGTCTAGAACTCCCTACAACTCCAACAGAGGAACTGGGAACAAACTTGCGAAGCGACAACTAACGTAAATTATTAATACCTGACATAAATTTGCCATAATACCGGGAAGTTTGTGCCTACGGCCGGCTCAAGACAGTTGTACAAACGAGGTACAAATAGCAATGCGACTTTGGCTAATGGCGGAATAACGCAGCAGGGTTCGCAGGGACGAGGAACCCTCCTTATCTTGCCGAATACTCGATCTTATCGTTTACATGAAACACAATGTTTCGCATGTAAAGTATCTTGTCTTGGAGGGAGGAAAAAGAAACATTTTTTATTTTTGTAACTCATTTGTGGTGCTGTGATGAAACTTACCTTCCAATGTTTCGGTTTATGTAATTTACGAATAATACTAATATTTCTATGTCTGTGAAACTATTACAATATTTTATAATTTTTATAATAATAATATTGTAATTCTGTAATAATAATATAGACTTCTCTAAATAATTAAGCTGCGTGATACCTATTGATCTGTACATATTTACCATTCCCATATTTCGAAATTACATTTTTTTTATATCCATTTATTCGGCTTAATATCGTATCTAAGTAAAACATTAGTAAATAACATACGATTATATTATTATGGTGATAATCAAAATAATAGTTAAAAAACATTATTTACTTCAAATTACAAACCTCAAATTACATATCTACTCAGAAATATATTTACGGATAGAAAAATGATTTACAAAACGGGAAATTGTCAAATTTAACTAAGTAGAAGGCATTTTATAATTTTTCCATACAGTATGTCATCCTTCAGGGGTCGTTACCAAGGTAGCGAACAAGGGATAAATCTCGCTTCACAGAGCAGGGGGTTATTAGCTAAATAAATTTGCTCACCCAATATGCTCCGTAACTCGATTTAATGGCGATAGAATTGATTCATTCAATTATGAGGAATTTTTAGTGCCCCAGCGGCAGGGCTACTCGTAACTTTGTTTTAGGGGTGTACCCTCGGAGCGGGGAATAGTTTTCTCACGAGCTGCGTCCCTTATTGATTTATAATCTGTATCTACTTATTGTTTTTTTTACGCTACATTCTTAACTTTTACGTAGTACTTTTACGTGTTTTTGGATTTTTAACGGAAATAAAATGGGTTTTAGACATTTTTTTCCTGAAAATGAAATATTGGAATATATCTTTACTCTATCCGTTTTTTAATTGTTCTTCTTTCTATACTCCTTTTCCTTCACCCGTCCTAGAATATGTCGTTATTGTGTCTGGGGTCCACTGGTTTACCTCTGTTGTTACAACGATGTATGATTCTTTCTGTGTCTTCACTGCGCTCAGATGTTACAATTAATAGTTTCATCTATCACTTTCTGCTTAACCATCGACACGTTGGGACTCCTAAAATGTTACCCACTTTTCAGTCGACGTTCATTTGAAAAAAAAAAAGTTTTTCTAAGCATTACAACAACTGTATGAAAATTGTTTTTAGTGCGAGTTAATTACTTCCGTAACGAAATACTTTGTTTACGTAATACATGTGTATATAATAAGATTTGATCTGTTATCGGGCAGTGCGTGCGTCTCTGGTCCCAAATTTGACAGGGATTTATGTAGAGGCGTCACCACGGCCATTAGTGTGCTAATGCCCATTACCGGGGGACGCTCCATGTGGAATCTGTTCTTGTTTCAGCTAATTTATAGTCGACCCGCTGCCGCTCAAGTACTCAGGTACCTATACCTCGATCGATATTTACTACATACATAATATATCTAAGCTTATGTGTGTAACTGTGTACCTAATAGTTACCTTTAGTATCTACTTGTATAAAATACTAAAGCAAGTGCTTGAATAATAACATTTAATTAACTAAGACTAAGTGCTTTATTTCTTAATTTTGCACTGACAATTGTTAAACTACTACTACTCTCTGCGCTCTAGTTGAAATTATTGTCTGTTTTTTATTTGTATAATCAAACTCATTTGTCAATTGTGTGCTATTACTGTAAAAAAAACGTATAATTCAGCAAAAGTAACGAGTGAGCGAGGGAGGTCCTGGGTTCAAATCCTGTTGCGCGCGCACCTCTCATTTTCAAAATTATGTGCGTATCATAATTTGGTTATCATTTGCTACGGTTAAGGAAAACATAGTGAGGAAACCTGCACTCCTGAAAGTTTCATGAAGTCCTAAAAGGTGTATGAAGGCCGAATTGGCCAGCGTAGTGGACTATAGCCTGTACCCCCTCACATTGTGAGTGGAGACCAGAGCCCAGTAGTGGAACAGATAAGTGTTGCAAAGAAGAACGAGTGAGCGACATTAGTCATCCAGGCAGGAAGCTGTATTGTCAGCGCAAGCCATAGGCGAGCGTTATAAAATAGCCGAGTTAGTTAGTAGTCATTTGCAATGCTCACGAGTGCCACACGACATTTTTCAATACACTTGCGAAGAAAAAAAATATGAGGTATTTTGATTGTTAGAGATTTTTTTCTAAATACGGTTACATTAGAAGTTAATACATCTGTGATAAAACATACAACGACATGCGCAATATACAAAATACACTGATCACTTAGAATACTTAGATTTGGTAGTTACATTCACATATATATTCACTGAACATTATCATTCCATCAAGTCGTTATTTATGTTAATCAAGCTCAAAACGGTGAAAATATTACCAAACATTGATGGAAAATGCCCGCCACTTTTGACAAGTTACAGTTAAAACATGGAAGAAATCGCCAGTCAGCCAACATTGAAACGCGGTTAAATTAAGAATGCTTTATGGACAGACATATAATTTGTAATTTGCAATGTACGAATTTAACTTTATTGGGTTATGTTATAAAATGCCAATTATTTACTGGCTATTTTAAAGTCGCTATTTAAACGAAGGCCTATGTTCATCTGACCCATTAGGTATATCTTAATACGTATGCGTCTCAAATTTGACAAGGATTTATGGAAGACGTCACCGTGGCCATTAGTGTGCTAATGGCCATTACCGGGAGGCTCTGCAGCTGCCGCTTGTTCCTGCTGATTTGTAGTCAACCTACCCAGTTCGAAGAGATAGATTGTACCACTTATTAATATCGGTATAGTAGAAAGGTTGTTTCCTTGTGTTGACTACTCTTATTGAGCTAACACTTAGGGATTGCGGACAAAATAAAAAAATATAAAAACGTTTTTCTATTTTATTTATTCTAATATACTAGCTGACCCGACAGGTTTTGCGTTCTGCAATAAAATATCATCAATCAATCAAAATTCAAAAATTTGTACTTGTGGTAAATCCTTTTTATATTGAATAAGTTTTACTATGGGCGCAACTCGATCTATTATAGTTTGGCTGATCACTTAGAGGTCCACACATAAGATACTCCAAGAATAATTTATTACTATACTGTTAAAACCTACCCTGATCTACCGAGAGCGCAACTAAAATAGAATTGTTGAAATCTTGGCTATTCCTTAGCAAATATCATTATTTAAGTTCAGACCCAAAACAATGACTGTTTTAGAGCTTACAGTATATTTGTTCTTGTGGAGTTACCTGACAAACAATTTACCCACCTAACACCTGGCATAGCCACCTGCCCTTAAGGCAATGGTCTATGGCACATATCTCTGCAAGACATCTGCAATACCAAAAGCATCACCCATATGCACCGGACAAGGTTCTTAGGGCAAAATTTATCTCGGTATGGTTTCTCTAGTCTAGTCTAGTGTGTAGTCGAGTCACGTCACGCGCGAGTGGCTCGGGCGTCCAATCACTTGCAATAAACTAATAAGGCGGAAGCAGCGCCGGCGCACACTGCAGCCACTGCATGTAAATTTGCCTAACTTAAGATACGTGCAGAATATTGATGAGAGGTTTTTCTAGAGTCTTTATCCGTGACAATAGTAACTAATATTTATCAAGAGGGTTCTTTTGCGTTGCAGAATTTTGAATACTATGTACCAACGTGGTATCGTTGTATCTCAATAGTGTAGCGGGAAATATTATAAGGGTAACATGTGACAGAAATTATTAAAGACGAAAAAAGTCCATAAACAGATATAAATGTATAAAATCAATGTAACGTAGTTTCAGAAATATAAAACAATCAGCAAATATTTTTACCCGGTTAACACCCCGTTCACGTACTCGATCCCATTTCCTGAGTGCAACTCAACATCAATGCCGGCAAACATCGACAAAATAAAAACGAGCTGAAACGAAAACTAATTACGAACTGGCAATAGAAAGAAATTAAAAGCTCGCAGGAACCCACCGTTGCCGCTTCAAAAAGATGATCATCCATCGTGAACGTGGAGTCAATTTATCACCGGGAGAAAAATGAAAACTGCGCGTCCATTAAAAATAGTACGTACATAGTCGTATGACCCATAAAACGAGAGAGCTACGTGAAAGAAATACAACTGGGAAAAAATAGGCAGCACCTCGTCAGTGAGGCGACCCGGCAGTGAGGCAGCTCGACGGCCAAAAAATAAAACCAATTTTCCCGCATCAAAAGATTCGATCGAATCCCGTATCCACTCATTTGATTCGATAGAACAAATTACAAACTGTCGATTAGGTACTCGAATTAGTGCTATTTGTGTGTCACCTGTCGATCGACGGCTTATGGAAATAGCTCGAGTCTGCGTTGGAAGTTTTCCCATTACCGTGCCCCATTGGACTTCTTATTGTGTTGAATTAAATTTCAAGATTGGCAATAGACCGTGTTTTACGCTTCCCGGAGCTGATCTTTTGTAATTTCCTGCGTATTTTTCTTTGAGTAGCTAAGTGGATTTTGTTAATTTTGAGTTTTTTCTTTTACCATTTTCTTAGTCTGTTCGTTTGAAGGGAGCTGTAGTGATACATATATTTCATTGGTAATAAATAAGTAATATAATAATTATTGATTCATTATTATATTGGTGAACGTTTTATAATTAGCCTATTTTATGCGTAATCGTTCCTTATATTCCCTTATAGTTCCAAATAGGGTGCACATACGGCCGTAAATGTTGAGGTACATAGTATTTCAGGTAAAGATACAATCACACAACTTGCGACATTACTATTATTATTATGGAAGACGATTTAAAAAGTTTCCTTAAACTTTGGTTCTCCACATAATCAAGTGACAAATCAATCTTCATCAACCGCATTGAAGTGGTGTAGTGTGATCCAGGTTCAAACTGATGATAAGAAAACTCAATAACTTAACGCCAATCAAGTGATAATTAATAAACAATACACTTAGTTACAACTCGGGCACAGTTTTTCGAACGAATCAATAAATCGAACATTACAACAAAGCTAGAAAATTACACTCAGCCTAGCACACATTTGAATTGAATTTGTTACCGTGCAGCGGTAGCTATCATAAATGTGTATACAAAGCCTCCCCTCCGTCGCCATGACGACCGCATCATATTCCCGCGTAAATAAACGTATCTTTTTTAATAAACGGTATCCGGCTATCCGGACTCCGATCAATTAAATCGATGGACAGTTGTAAAATGCGTTGAATTCTTCGAGTGGCGGCATTTTTACCTGTTAATGAGAGCACCATATTTTACCGACAGTGGTCGATAAATCATATCGACAAGATTGATGCGAGCGGGCGAAAGGGAAATGGTATGATTTGTGCGCGGTGACGGGCGACGTGACAATGGTGTGACGTCACGGCCTCCGACGTTGCAGCATTGTTGGGCGAGAATACTGGGCTTGTGTATTTGTTGGTTATAAGGACTTTTGTACAATTTATATTGTGCGATCTGTGGTACAGAGTTTACTTAGTATCTTGTAGTGTATCGTTATCTTGTAGTGGTTTTACGCAAAAATTGAAGGACCCCTTTTTGGTAGTGACTACATCTGCGAACCGGCTTCGATTCTCGTGCCGGCAGTCATACTTATGGTTGTATGTGTGTATGGTTGTAATGTTATCTATGTCACCCGCGACAATCACAAAATCATTTTTATTTATTTTTATTAAAATTTTAATAATAGAATTATTTATTACCGCGCATTGAGCAAAGCTCAGCCTACTAGTTACTTATCACATAAGAGGTACATAGGTTGTACATTAATACGATTGTGCACATGCTAATTAATATAATAATAATTATTATATATATAATAATTATCTTACGTTTATTTACGTTGATTCACTTTTGTGAATAAGGAAAATACACAACAGTTATTAAATGGACGATAAAAGTAATTTGAATTTCTATATTGTTAATATACCGGCTTTTTTCTTTATTTGGAATATGTAATAAACACCTTGGTAATAAAACGAAGTAGCACGAGCAATGTGTGGGCTACAAAAGATGAGAAAATGATTTCTAGAAATTTCATTAAAATTCCGCTTCGTCAATTCCGAGGGAGTTCTGTTTCAGGGTTGGCAATAATAATATTATTATTGTAATAAATGGTTCGCCTCAGTAAGAGCCAAGCGCACAAAATATGTAGTGATTTCAACGTGAAGTATGTTGCTTCAAGTGTGTTGTCATTATGATTGAAAACTGAAGAATGAATGTATCTATATCATGAATGCGAATCATTTTTTTTTCAATTATTTATATTTACTGACATTATACCAATAACAATGATTAACAATATGTTAGCTATGTTCTTTGTAATATTGCTGTTGAAATGTATCATCCATAAGGAATTCATACAAAGATACAATATAATTAAGAAATTCAAAAATTTCGACGTGACCACGTCTAAGGTAAGCAAGATAAGACAAGAATACAGCCCTGCAAGTCAAGAAGGGCCAGGGAGTGGGCGAGCGGGTGCGGGGGGGATTTGTCGTGGCCCGGAAACGGCGGGGAATTCATTTGGGCGTAATAGGTTTCCGGAACCAGCGTCCGGCCCCCGTCCGGACTCCGGACGAGGCGTCCGGCACGCAACGGAAGCAACGCGCGTGCGATATGTCAGGAGATGTTCTTTTAAAGTAATTGTTAAATTACTTACAAGTAGTATTATTGCTCTTAAATAAAGTATTAACTTCTAGTTTTGTTTAAAAAAATATGCTACTAAAAAATATTTACTGTACGTACGCTTTAAATAATTTTAACGCGACTCTTACGCACTTCACACTAATGAACACTTTCTGAATTAAAGCAAGAAATATATTAAGAAGGCGTTGCAGCAGTTCTAAACTCTGTAATGTTGTAATGCAAAACAGGTTTTAATTTTTTTTTCATTCGGTCACTTTTCGTATGACCATAGTAACTACGTAGCAATAACTTAACAATTAGCCCTTAAATCTTGACACTAAATTTATTTATAAAAATTATTTATTAAATTTCATTGATCATTGTACTTAGCTAAAAAGAAATGTATGCAAATATTTACGAGTATGAAGCTGTGCACGGAAGTCGATTTTATCGCTAAAAAGCGTTACTTAAACATAACCTGGCTTGAAGAATAGTAAAATACCTAATAAAACTGATTAGTTTAAGAATAATTATTATATAATTATAATTAAGAATAATAATTATAATGTAATATATAATATAATAGAGTGTACCATACCAAATCCTGTTTCTTATTTATTTTTCTTATGCTTTAGATCACTTCATTTTTGGCGGCATTGGTGTCGTCTATGGCGGTAGCAATCATTTACCATTAGGTGAAGTCGGTATGAAAACGAAATTCCTTGCTTCTTCTAAGTCTCACATTAGGGATTTCTTGAAACGAGCATAGTTTGACTTTCAAAAAGTGTTTGTGAATGTGAATGTGTTTGCTCAAATTTGGATCAACCAATTTAGAATTAGAATTTTGAACTTATCTTTGTTTCTTTCTATCTATTAGTCATCCTTCTCTCCTCAAAATCAGCTCCAATTTCAAAAAATCCACGCATCGTTTGGCACGAGTCCATTCTTTCAAACATTTTAATTTCCCCCGAACAAACTTCGCAGTCGCGAGAGGTCGATTCATTAAAACTCGTGTGACGTGTCATTAAGTCCCCGCTCGTGATAATTATTAATATTCAAATCATAATTCCGAGCTTGCGAACTGAAAAAGCAAAGACGTGTCAACTTGTGAATAAATCACAAAGTTTTCTCTTAAATTCGTTATTCGAGTGAACGCGTCGCTTCACATGTCTTGTGTATCGGATTACTGGTTTAGGAATTTAGGGCCAGGCGTCATACATCCGTCATACATACATACGTCTGTAGTTTCCGTGTCAATAACCTGGATACAGTAAATCCAAATGGACGCAGCTTTAGTATATCGCTAGTGGTTTAACTGATCTCTTATTGTTTCATTTATGTACTGTGCACATCTTCAATATCTTCTTATATTAATGCCTTTAGCCCTTAACAAACTTTATCGCATATGCAATAAATAAAAACAGGAAATATATATATTTTTTTATTTATAAGATTACCATTTTACATTTTTTTATTAAATTGAATGAAATTTATTGCTGCTGTTTACAAATATGATTTATTTAAAATAAAATACTATCAAAACGTGTCATATTCTTATTCAGTGCGTCACCCACGCACTAACAATAAGGACCGACCAGTCACTGAACTCAACCTATAGTTATTAGTAGATTTATAAGAAGAAACCTCTCACTATTTCCCTGTATTTATAACATAAGATATATAATACTCTCACGCATACATGCGTACATAAAAAACAAGAGCCCATATGACTAGAATGGACCTACAAACAAATATGTATCTCTTACATAAATGTCAGCCCTAACCGAAAATCGCACTAATAATCTGCTTGGCAACAATCGATTCTATCGTGATGATTTTTTAAAGGTTTGTGATATTTACTCTCCATGATTTCTCTTCTATTATCCTTTCCCTTACACTTTCCATTATGGTGTAAATGTAACTTGTTTAGTAATCAATTCTTAAGCGAAAGTATGATATATTTCTGTTTGTACATAACATTACAACTTCAAACTAATTTACGAGCACATAAAATAATAAAAGCCGACTGATTCAAATGCAAACAACATGTACACAGTTTATTATAACTGTCAAAGCGTTTATGCTTAACGAGCGAGCCACGTCGAAGCATACGGCCTAATCTATGCACGTTCAGAGCTTGAAGTCACACAAAACAAAACCTAACAACTCGTGAACCAGTATAAAAACAAAATACTAACGCGATTTGCGTTCAAGAGAGCGCAAAATAAAATAACACGGCATAGGCGCGGCTTCGCGCCCGAGGGCAGGGGCTGTAATTCCTCTAGATATTTCATATTTTAACCGTAGACGCTCGTAGACGCCTGTAGACGCCCGCCGGCGTTACAGCGACAACGTAGGCGTTCGTAGCACGCCTACGCCGTAGCTAGCCTTCCTATAGATATAGGATTGAGCAATGCAGATTTTGAGCCAGTAGATTCTTGAGATACAATGCGATAATGCCGGGTCTGTATATCTAAGTTCCTGTTACTCCCCGTTTCTAAATGTGGGATGATTTTAATACTCTGAAATAAAATGTCACAATTTAGATAATCTGGAAAGAGAAAACGGATAAGAAAAACATTTTATCTTTTTATTCAATCCTTTGTTTCGTCGTATAATTAAATCGGATTAGGTCGTGAAATAATCACAAACGTTTTTAAACGATTAGTTCGTCTATGCCTCATAAAACTTCACTTCGTCTTTAAAAA
>DWKC01000231.1:0-14351 GCA_018249195.1 Racta chiria
GGTCCACTGGAGGCTCGGTCAACACGTAGAATATCTAACAAATACATACCGTTAAACACCTTGACATACTTGTAATAATTTCAATATTTAGTCTCGGTTGGTTCAGCAATGTACTGCTTCCCGTCTTTCCTTCCTTCCCGGCTGGCAACGCGTTAGTGACACCATAGCCTGGAGTTGATAACGGTCATGGGTGGCAGTGATCACTTACCATCAGTTAACCAGTATGCTTGTTTGTCTTCTCATAATATAAAAAAAAATTCAGACACCTGAGTCTACAAAAATATTACGCACATAAAAATACAGCATAATACATAAGCCTTTCATCATAAGGATTTCTTATTATGTCTTCTTTTTCTTCAGAAGGCACGCAGAGCTCTCGGTTCTGGTTGTTATCATTGTTATCATCATCATGGCAGTCGTTCGGCCATGTCGGAAGCCTTAAATACTTGGGGCACTTGGGTTGTTCCGTCACCCTTCCGCCACATACAAGTGTGGTGGTGGTGTACGCTGTAGACTTCCTCAATTATTAGAAAGTGAGTTATTAAGTATGAGTCGGACGCGCCCCTCTAGTTTCGGCTACGAGGTCCTTCTTCACGAGCCGTCCGCGACGTACTCATTCACGTGAGTTGGCCGAATATTAACATTAACAATACAGTAATTTCTCTCTCACCTTATATCCTAGTAAGTCGCCGTTCTGCTGCGCCTGCAGCGGCGGCTGCCAGGTGAGCGTGACCTCGGTGGGGGACACGGGCTGGGCCGTGACGTCGCGCGGTGGCGCCGTGGGCACGGCCTCCCCCACCCACACCACGGCCGGCGTGCCCGCGGGGCCCGCGCCCTGCGAGTTCACCGCGTACACGCTGATCTCGTAGTTGCGGTCCACTGCCAGGTCTTTCAGGATTACTTCCTCGCTCTGTGGAATTACGAGTTTAAAATTTGGTTTGTGAAATATTCATATCGATATCAGACATACTAGACACGACTATATGACTATCTTATGATGCGAGGTACAATTACTTTTTATTGTTATCGAGATGCGCAGGAGTCGGAAAGGTCACGAATAAAGGCTGCCTAGCGTCACGTATACAAAATTGCTTTTAATAAATTACTAGCTGACCCGGCAGACGTTGTAAATTTAAGCCTTTTTTTAGTAACTTCATAACATATTAAATACGTTTTTAAGACAGCATTTCAATCTCACCAATAGTTTCACTGATTCCTTAGTGTTCCAAATCAGGTTTTCCATTTTTATTGTTTTAAAATAATTTAACAGTAATTCTGTTAATTCTGGCTGAGATGAATCCAAAAAACTAAATATTCTTAAAATTCATCCAGCCGCTCTTAAGTTACAATTTATTTTTTGTCAAACTACGACTTCGCTTACTAAATGCCTTTGGTGAGAGATCCTGGAACAAAAAGCGGCAACAAATTCCCGTCGCTACTTTCGATGGGTGACGCCGACCGCTGACAACCAGCTGGCGCGTCTACTCATTTCTCGGCTAATTCCATGAAAAGATATAATACAGTTAAAGGGGCGTTAGCCAATGACCTTGATCCCGGGCACCTCCTGCTTCATGGTGTGCTGCAGCGAGGCGGGGAAGTCGGTGAGCGGCTGGTACAGCACGCGGTAGCCGCCCGTGCGCGTGTCGCCGCTCCAGTGCGTCTCGCCTAGCGCCGCCCACTGCACGCGCACGCTGCTCGGGGTGATCGGCACCACGTGCAGGTTCTCTACCGCTTTGCTTGGCGCTGCGATGGATTTTAACTCATCATGCATATACTAAAACTGTAGCTGATCACTATCTATATATAGAACAAATATGGAAGAAACTTATATTTTTGTAGTAAGGAATAGATCCCTAACGAGCATTTTTAGAATTCTTATTTGTTTATCAGTTACTCGTAAAATAATATCTTTAGCTTAATAAACTCACTAATATGACCTCCCTGTGACCTTATTACATACACATTTATAATTTATATTTCTGTTGTACAATAAAGACGATTAAAATTAAATTATTCTATTGGCAAAATGTACTTAGTATACAAAAGTTGTACACGAAGGTACAAAAAAATGCCATTTCATATTATATACATAATAGAACATAAGGTATATAAATCAATGACTAAACACGGCAACAAGAATAAACTCTGGAACTCACCGGCGGGCAACGTCCTCACAGTTTCAGTGGCATTGCTGTATCTGCTGGGCCCAATGTCGTTGGTGGCCCTGATGCGGAACTGGTAGGCGGTGTAGGGCTTCAGCCCCTCCACCGTGTAGGACGTGGCGAACGGGTCCACGCGCTCGGACAGCGTCTGCCACGTGCCGCCGTCCTCCTTCTGCTGCACCGTGTAGTATCTGGGAGGAAGTTATACGTCATTGTGTCATTGTGGCAGATTATTCAACCTATAGTGCCCTATTGTATTTTTGTTGTTGTTGACGTTAACATTTGTGAGTAAATGTAACAATTGTCAAAATATATTATTATTGTATTGTTCAAGTGAAATGTTTGTAATTAATGTATTAATTTACACTATTATACCCTTCATCTATCGTTTATCTAGCCGTTGATTTGTTTTATAAATATTTCAATGTTTATTATAAAAAAAAGACACCGAGCCCCATAAAAGATATAGACATATTTTTATACTTAATATAAGTTATGGTCAAACTACTGTTGGTAGTAGAAGTAATTTGTTAAATTTTTTCACGAAGGGATTCGCGCAATTTTAGTTGGTAAATTGTAAATGTAATGAAGTCACCTCAGCGGTGCATATCCGTCGTTCCCCGGCGTCCAGGAGAAGGTGATGTGGTGCGGCTGCAGCAGCGAGCGGGCCACGAGCGGGCGCGCGGGCGGTGCGGGCGGCGCGCGGTTGGCGGTGGACAGCACCAGCGCGCGCGCCGTGCCGCCCCAGCCCAGCCGCGTCTGCGCCGTCACAGAGAACAGGTAGTACCGCTCCGAGGCCAGCTCCATAGCCCTGTACACGGTCCGTTATATGAATTACCATTTTATTCAAGTAAGCGGCGTAAAAATATATATTGGTTATTAAAAAATACGAATTATAATACCCGATTTGCAGTTATGTTAAGGGAAATAAAATAAAAAATCTAGTAGGAACGAGAATCGTTTCAAACGGCAGCGCCATTCTAGACAGCATATAATTAGATGTGGAAAATATTCACAATCTTAAATTAAACATCTTGAGAAATTCGATGACGCTGGTGGCTTCTAATGGACAAACGCATAAAAAGTTATTTATTGGCGATAAATGATTATGTTACCTACCAATACCAATATTTATAAATTCCATAAAATTTTGACACATTGTTGCTGCTACTACATAGCAGTCTATGTATATTAAGATATATACCTAAACGTCCGATCCGAGGGTGGAAATTCCCTAGAAAAGGTGTGTTGTGTCGAGCTGTTCAAATGGTAAGTCACTTTATACGCCAAGATTTCGCCATTTGGATCTTCTGGGACGTCCCAAATTATTCGCGCCGTCGATGACGTCACATCCGGGAAAGAGACATTAGATGGCGGCCCAGGAGCTAAAACACAGTAAATAGTGTGTTTAGCCGCACCTCAATATTCTATAAAAGTAATTGCAGATAAATGAAATTTTATACATCATATAATATAATTATAATATATTATATTAGTTAAGATAATAACAAATGAATTAAGTTCCGTAGCAACTTACTATCTTCAAATGTTCTGACAGTGACAGGAGGATCACTAAGCGCCCCGTCCCCCAGCCTGGTGTACCCCAGCACTTGTATCTGATATACGACATACTTCCTCAGCTCGGTCAAGGTGATGGTATGAGTGAGGTTGGAGGTGATGGCCTGGCACTGGACCTTCTGGTCGGGCTTGGGCAGCGGGACGACCGCGGCATAGCACACCTTGTAGCCCTCGATCAGGCCGTTCTGGTCCTGCGCTGGAATGTCTCCCCACAGCACGACCACGGTCGTCGATGACGTTGTGTTCGCCGATACATCCAGCGGCCCGCTAGATGGCACTGCAAGTCAACGAAACTTTTTTAGGCTACAATGCACTACCAAGTTAAGGAAAACATCGTGAGGAAACAGAGTTCTCATAAAGATCTCAAAGGTGTGTGAAGTCTACCAATCCGCACTTGGCCAGCTTGGACGATGGCCTGCACCCATCACATTGTGAATGGAGGCCTGAGCCCAGTAGTGGGAGAAGTTATGGGTGGCAATGATGTTGAACAGTCTATTTACCGAGGAAGGCTATAATAATTACATCTTAAATAATATATAACAGTATATAACATCACACTACAAACAATAGGAGCCGAGCATTATTGAGAAATGTTACAAAAACGGAAAAAGAATACATCTTTTTTGAGAGCTTACAACGTTTTTACCTCAAATTAACGCGGGTGATTCCGCAGGCCACAGCAAGCACACTATAGAGGTAAAAATGTAACATGCATCCATATTTTTATTTAAAGTATATATTTAATAGTAATAACAAATGCGATAGCGTTGTATAAGTGGATATATATCCGCTTAAATATATATTTAAGCGGCCATAAAATTGCACCACATCATAAATCACACTTAATACAAGGTCGATTGGTCTAATGTTTTGCCAGTTAGAGTACGCCCTAAATGCGGAGTTTAATCGATGGTATAGGAGGTGGAGGTTTAGTTGATGTGTAAGCGTTATTGCTCAATGTTTATATACTTTTAATTACTATATGTCAAAAAGGCAATATTACCAGACTCCCTGGTCCTCTCCGTAGCCACGGGACTCTCTTCGGAGGTCCCGACCTCGTTGATGGCCGTCATCCGTATCTCGTAGACGGACCACTCCTCCAGGTTGTTGAGCACGTGCGAGTTGGCGGTGTGGTCCTCGATCACGGTGTACAGAGTGTCGTTGGCACCGTGCCGCTCGTACGTTATGTTGTAGCCCTTCGGGTTGCCGTACCATTCGCTCTGTTGCAGCGGCTACAATCACAGGTATTCATCATGAGTGACGTTTAAGGTTACATCTCAACTTAAAAAGGTCAAATCGCACTTGCGGCAGCGGCGCATAACTACAGAGACACGGCGCGCGAAAATATTATTTGTAGGCACTTCGGCCGCGCCGCTCCGTCCCACCGCCGCGTAACTGCGGTTTAGCAAGCGGCACGGAGCGGCGCGGCGCGCTGTTTTAAACAAAAAAAGAAAAGTACCCATGACATGAATCTTAAATAGAGTGGAACCGAATTAATATACAATATTGCAATTTTATATTACAATATAGTGATAATGTTATTACGATTGATAGATAATAAGTGTAATATTTGAGTATTCGGACTAGGGATGATAAGAGAAAACACCATTAGCCAGTATCCTTTTTTAATTGCCTTCCCTCTCGCGGGTGGGTTAACAATATCTTATTATATATCTACCCTCGTATTGAGGTACTAGTATACTATATACTACAATAAGTATTTATGAAGTAGTATATAAAATAATTCCTACAGGTACTATATAAATAACTGATCACGGGATATTCATGTATGTTATGCGATATACGGGGGGAATCCATTAATATGGGTTTAAGTAAAAAAAAATCCAAAACAACAAACCACTCTTTATAAGCTGTAATTGCTACATTCGTTTCAATAGTTAAAAAAAAGCGCTACTTACAATCCACCTGACCCGCAGGTTGTTCGCACTGACCGCGCGCACAGTAACGTTCCTGGGCGGGTGTCGCGGCGGCGCCTGGATGGTCTGGAACTCCTTGCAGGGCTCCGAGGGCGGCGACGACCCCACCACGTTGCTCGCCACCAGCCGCAGACGGTAGGTGGTGAAGGGAACGAGGCCGGTGACCAGTATCGACTGCGCGTCCGGTGCGTTCACCTCGTAGATCGTTACCCAGGATGAGTTACGCGCTGTTTGAGCCTATTAGAATTGAATACCGCATACCTGTATTAGCTTCAATTTGCGAACAGCAAGCATATCGTAACAGCAACATAGCGCAGACTATCGCTATGTGTCAAAATCAATTGCATTACAGTTATCAGTATTCTTGATCGCTTACAATTCAAATGTTACCGTAATTTAGCTATCGGTTAAACCCTATCTCTTAGATCTATAGAGCTAACTAAAACGCTTGTTTAATAAAAATATCGACTTGTAGTGATTTTTTTCCCTCACAGGTGTGTTGGAAAACGTCTTATGGCACGTGTGTGCAGTAGTCATTGCATACTAAACTTTATTATCACGCTCGCTTACGGCTCGCACTGACGATTCTTCCTCGTATATGATGACCAATGTAGTCTCACACAATAACAATAACACTCTTATCATAACATTAACATTTACAGTATTATTTAAGTTGCAGTGACCTGCACGGTCCACAACGAGATGGAGGAGTTGCCGTCGAAGCCGGGCGTGAACTGCAGCAGCACGGAGAAGGCGGCGATGTTGGAGAGCGCCAGGTTTCGCGGCGCCGCGGGCAGCACCGGCTCCACGCCCGACTGGATGCTGGCAGCCCGTGGCGCGCCCTGGCCTACGCTGCTCACCGCGCTCACCCAGAACGTGTATACTGTGCTCGCCTGGGGACCAGAGGGACAGTAATCACTATGTAATAAACGGTACAAGTCTTGAGCACAGATAAACAAAGTACGCTCTCCGCGAATATACAGCTATCGTACAACACGCTCCCAATAGACGAACAACACCCGACATATAGGGCTCTCTTCGTGGAGATCGCGCAGATTGTGCTTCCAACGCCCTTCCGAGCCCGGCTCCAAAGTTTACTCGATTTCGGACATAAGTACGAATTTATTCTGTGCTCTGTGTGCAGGAGAAGTGACCGCGCGGCTCGAATAGTGGTCAGTGGCCGTTGTTAATATGTTACCTGCAAATGCTCCACTTTAATGCTAGTAACATTCGGCGGCAGCACTTCCTCCTTCAAGGTCTCCGAGTTGTCCTTTATCTGGTAAGTCAGCTTGTACCCTATCAGAACACCGTTGGCTTTCTTCGGAGGAGCCCAAGATACCCTCACAGCGCGGTCCGAGATATCGTCGAACTGGAGGTTCATCACTTCGTCTGGTACTGAAATACACATTTTACGTCAGTACTAACAATTTAGCTTCAAGTTAAGAAAGTTGTGATGAAAGTTAGTAAGAAAGGTAGGATGAAGGTTGTATTAAATTTGCATGCCAGTAATGGTAAGATACACCAAACATAATTGTAACTTTGACTATCTATATTTGCATTGTCTATTTTGGCAAATAAATAAAGGACCTTCAATTACAAATATTAAATAAAATGGTAAACAATGTTTTAGAGAAGAATTAAAGGGCACTGGCGTGTGGAGAAATTGAAGATATTGCAATATTTACTGCAAAAGAAATGCGTTCTGTGTACCGGGGGACTAGTGATTAATGGAATTATTTATCGTTAGTATTTTTGACATGTCGTATTGTGTGCTTTCTGTAAGCTATACAAATATATAAGCGAATACCTTATGCGGTTTAACAGATAGATCTTTGTGACATAGGATCGGACGGACAAATGTTAGTAAGAAGGTTCCATTTTCACTTTTAAACGTAATTAATCTTAGGAATAGGCAAAAGTGGCACATTGGTTTTTTAAATCCTTTAAAGTATAAGACATACTATACACACATACACAGATAAGTATAAACGTAACACATGAAGCAACATTTGACCCAAGCGACGGCATCGTCAGGTGACACAGATAACAAAACTCACTGTCTTCCTTGGTCCGGACCAGTACGAAGTCACTCCGGGGCCCGTCCCCGGGCTCGGTGAAGCACAGCACCGATACATTGTAGTCTGTGAACTGGTCCAGGCCGCTGATCGCTGCCGTCTGCTCCGTCAGCGGGTTCAGCAGGTTGGGCGGCACGCTCACCAACTTCTGCTCCACGTTGTCCTGGACTGAGGCATCCCAGCGCCACGCTTGGATCTTATAACCCTGGAGCAAACATACCGGGTTAACCATCAGGACCTATCAAACAATCAAACCCTCCACAATACAAACGTAAATATAAAAATAGTTTTAGTAAAAAGTCCAGATAGGAAGTGTTGGTGATTAGCCGTCAATAAGGTGGTACATTCTAAATATTTGACGTACATAAGTGTATTGATAATACCTACATCAAATAAACCATTTTGATCGTCAGCTTGTACTATAGTGATCAAACAATTGATAATCATCACATAAAAAAATGCTCTGGGTGGAAATCATACTCTAGACCTCCGACTTGGCAGTCCGGTTTACTAACCACTACACAAACAGGTTGGTCAATACAATCAGGGGCATCATAACTCCACCAATCACAACTAGCGTGGAGTGTGCTCTAGGCCTCCTCAGATGCGAAAAGAAACCTGAGCTCAAATAGTGGATCAATATAGGTGGAAGCATTAAATACAAACCTGATTAATGCCATTAATTTTCTGCGGATTCGGCGGCGTCCACCACACATTAATAGCCGTCGAGTTAGCGGGCTCGCAGCGCACCGCGTCGGGCGCCGCCTCGGGCACGCCCTCCTTCGTCTTTATCGTGTAGCTCTCCGAGAACACTCCCACACCTTTATCGTTGTACGCCGCTATCTGAACATTATAATCCTTCCACGTTATCAGATCTTGGATTAAATAGTTTCTTTGTGCTTCATTCGTAATATTCTGATACGTCCACGGGCTGTTATCGTACCCTCGTAACCTATATCGGATAACGAAGCCCAGTATGTGACCGTTCCTGTGTTCCTCTAGCGGTGGCTGCCACTGAGTTATTATTTCGGACGAGGATCGCGCCGAGCCCATGAAGCCCAGCGGTGCGCCGGATGGAGCTGAAATATCGTGTTTATACGTCATTATAGCGACATATATAAGGAAGGCTCAAAAAATCGTCGAATGGAAGGGTAAAGGTGATGGTGGGGCAGCAAGATTGCGATCGACACCAGTATATAGAAAAAAGGAATATAAATAGGTGGTTTACTAATAGTAACTACTACTACTAATACTATAACCAATTCTATTCCAATTAAGTCACTCGAGTATTCGGATAGTATTTTATTGAGCCACTTACGATATTAAGGGGATAAGTTATTGGTTTTCCCTACCGTTCCATTACACGAACTTTTAAACCCACCTTATTGGATGTGATAGTATAAAATATTTGTATAATAGTCACATCGTATTGCACGGACTAGGTGTGAATATGAATAAAGAAATATTATACATTGCGAATGTCATAAATATGCAATAATGATGACAATTTATTGACGCCATGTTAACATATACAGAGAGATGAGGCACCTCAGATGTGCATGCAACTTAAAGCGGATTTGTGGATGCGTTCACATGCCAATAGATGATACACTTAGTAAGTCTAATTGTAAGGTTCATATACAATGTGGATCATGCATCAATAACTTGTTTGAAGTCATAATTATAAAACAAATATGAACATAGACATTGCATTATGATCTACTTTTACATATACATATAATTGAAGAGGGCAAAATACAATTGTACAGTATGCATTTCCCATACCTTGGCAGCATATTAGGTCACTGGCTGCTTGGTTACAGAAAGAATATGTTGTGATAATATGGATAGTGAGAAACAAACACAAGTTTATACAAACAGTCATTGGTGCATACACTTATAGCGACCGATACATACATCAATCCCCATAGACAAATACATTGCGTATACAATATTCATAGTTTATATATGTATCTACAAGTGTAATAAACTTTGGTAAGTTCAGGATTCTATTCAAGTTCGGGACAGATGTTTACCTGACAGATTAATGAACTCCGCAACATGTATTTAGTATTTACCCATCCCAAACTAAATACATTTGAGTCTGTATTACATTATTAAAAATAGAATAATATATTATATAAATACAATAATTTTCTGTGTTTTAAAAATACATTTCAATTATATTTATGTAATTACCTTCTTGTGGCAATGTGAGTACATCGGTCGGGTCAGAGGGTGGTCCCTCCCCCACCGTGTTGACCGCAGACACCCTGAACTGGTACGACGTGGCGGCCTTCAGGCTCGTCAGCAGCACCCAGCGTTGGGACGCTGATACATTGATGGGTTCTGTCACCCAGTTCAACAGCGGGTCTGGTGTCGGCCCTGAATCAAGAATCACTACAATTTTATATGGTACAGGGAAACATTCATTTTGACATTCAAATTTGTAAAAATAAATACACAAAATACGACATTCCGCCAAATTAGATCAAAGGCCGAATGACGTCATCCTTTCGTGAACCAAACATGAAAGTTGAAACTAGCGGAAGGTAAGGTCATAAACAGACCATTAATATTGTAGCGTTCTCGAGCGACATTTCAATTATCAAATATTACTTTAAAATCTAAATTTATTTAAACATCGGAGTATTTTTTCAAAATCAGACATGATGCCAATTATATTACGGACATCAATTCCACAAATCAACTGTGACGAATACATTACACAACCATGTTAGAGTAATTTGAAAAATGGCCTCCCATGACCAACTGTGGCAATTTATTGTTCAAATCATTTAATTGATCACTTTAGTCAAGTTATAACAGTCTCAAAATAAGCCAACTTTGTATTAATGACCAATATGGATTAAAAATGATTTATGACTGTCGATAATGTCGATATTAGTCATAGCAGGGAAATTGGGTAGAGTCTTTGAGACACTATGCAGAGGCAGATTTCTCCTTAGGCCTTGTCCGAACAACCTCGACCTTGTCACGGTATAGAGCGTCAAATGTAAACGAAAGGGAAAGAGAGTGGGAGATGACGATGTAAAAATGTTCGATTGTAATGTAGAGTAGAGTTGCGGTGAAAGCCCACGGTCCACGACAGGTTGGTCGGCGAGTGCGGCGCATAGATGACGGAGAGCATGGCTGGTTCCAGCCCGGTACCGTCACCGTGAGGATGACTACATGATGAAGAGAAATAAGAAGCGTATTCATCAAAATCTGGCACGACTCTTATCTGAACCGGGATCGCCGATGAAGACAACGGACCGCATAATAGCGAACCGCTGCGAGAGGACGATTAAAACAATGAGAGAAACGAAAACTCACCAAATTCCGGTACGACCCGTCTCTGAACGATAAACTTCTGTATCGGCGAGTTGCCATCGAAGCCCGGGGTCCACGACACGTTGACGGCACGCTGCGGGGTCGCGTCCAAGCGCTCCGCCTGCACGTTGGTCGGCGAGAACGGTAGCTCGATGACGGACAGCACCGCGTGCCTCGTGTGGTTCCCGCCCGGTGACGTCACCACGCACGTGTACTCGCCCGCGTCGCTCGCGCGCACCGCCTGCACTTGCAGCGCGCCCTCCGCAGATATCCAAACCCGAGATCCGGCCATCATTGGTCTACAAAGGTTTTTGTATCAATCCAAGTAAATTAATCTAAGGTTATTGTCGCATGTGAAATTGCACAGCTACCCCGATTTGCTGATAAAACTCTTCTAAGCTCCACGTTATGTATCATACATATGAGTTACGAATTTATTAAGTAGATCATTGTATGAGCGTTATGCAGTTGACAACTTCTTCCGGTGTTGTGAAACTAGTCAATAATGCAACCTATGAGGTAGTATATAATTCACTAGTCGCTTGCTGCACGGCAATAGGAAATTACTGAATTAGAGAAATCCAATTCCCATGGTAGCATACTGTATAAGGTGGAAACATCGACTACATCACATTAATGAACTCGCATCTAGCGCGAACTGATTCTGGCAAAACATTAGACTACATAACGTTGTATTACACACCGCACGTGAAGTACCGACTACGTGTGATGTGATTATATGGCGTTAATTTGAGTCGGTGACGTTCTGCTCTTTGACCGTATTTTTGGAAATGGAATATGTTACACGAGACTAGCAGGGTACGTCGTCGATGGATGCAGATGATGAGGAAACACTCACTGTTTGTTATGAAACCAGTCGATGTTATATTTGACGTTGGGGTCATTCGACACTTTGCACTGGAGCGTCGCCGTGTGGCCCAGCAGCACCCGGGTGTCTACCGGCGGCGCGATTATTTGAGTCCTCACTAAGAAACGAAACGATAAACATTATCAACTTGAACAACCCATCGCAACCTATACACTCTCAAAGTTGGACAATTTCCCCTAAGCTATGGCTACATCTGTGCCCTAAAGCGTTAACCAAAGCGCCTAGCAATGCAATTGGACAGACGTAGCCAACAGCTCATAGATTACCAAAACATATAACTACGTAGGAAGCTATCCTTCCTCTCGAGTGATAGCCTAAAGTATGTTTAAGTGAACTTACCCAATACAGTGAGGTACGCCTCTCCAGAAACATTCCCAGCGTCGTTGGCTCGCACGCACGTGTATTTCCCACTGTCGGCTGTTGTCGTGCTGGTTATCAGTATATCTCCTTCCTCTAGCGCTTGCAGTTTTCCAGACAAGTTAATTATGAGAGAATCTGGAAACACATTTTTGTCTCATCATCTGTGTCTAAAATATTATTTTAAAAATATTGTGCAAGGAAGCGTTAGTGTATTTATAAACACCTATATACAAATTGTACATTATATAATAATAATTGACAACAAAATATTTAATTTCACAACATATCTATATAACATAACATTTATACATTTTTGACATCCACTGAAGCTACAGCTGAAAACGAATAATATATTGCATTACTTACAATATTTAAAAGTAAGTATTATCATTATATTTATTTATAATAACCAAAACGTATGTTATTGTGATATTATCATAATGTGATGATAGAAATAACTCCTTATTTAAGCAAGTAATATATTCAAATTCAGAATTCATTTTTTCATGTGGGTATTTGTAATATATTTATTTGTATTTGTAATACTTAGAAATGTAATTTTGGAGTCTACCACCGTTTTGGAAAGGCACTACATTATATAGAAGTAACGGCGATAAATAAATAAACCAACTTATTCAACTTTTACTTAACCATACTTTTTGAACATGGTCCATGTAAGGTAAGTCTATCTAGCGAAAATTAGATTTACAATTAGTGTTATAGAGTGTTGGTGAATCACGTATAAAATAATCACAGCATTTAGATATAAGTAACTGTATAGCATTACATCGCTGTGGTCGGAGTACATGTGGTGTTACCATCAGACACAGGATGTTCGGTCACAGGCGACGTGTTTCACAGAATGACTATTCTAACGTGATCATATATTTTCTGCGGTTATGTTATGCCATATCGCTCGTAATTCAAGTCGTCCATGGTTGCATTGAAGGACATAGTGTAGTCGTAAGTTTAATATACCTATTTTCACCAACACTAAGACACAAAAATGTTTTGTTCGACAACATAATATGACGCAGTGGAAATATCTATTCGCTTGGACCGAGTACAAGTGACAAAGTGTAATGCACAAATAAACTACGCTTAAACTGAGTGTACCCGTAGTCACGTTAGCGTGACCACGATCGATTTGACTAGGATGAAATATCAACACAAAGTACATGTCGTGAGTACCCATTTGACATTAAATGTATTAAAGAATCGTAGAAATATTAGCTGCTGACGACGTAGCATAAAACTGCTTCTCAAGATACCAACTGTTACAAGATCCTTTTCGTTTATTGTTATGGGAAAAAATTTAATTAGTAATTTTGCAACAATGGCTTTCTTGGAACTTGAAGCCTGAGCTTCTTCGGATATTTAAAACTTGTCTATCGATGTATAAATATGGAGCTTAGGGTTCCTGGTGGAGTTTTCTCGGTTAAATATTACCGGAAAATGTAGTCTAACGAGATGGAAAATAAACTGGTGAGGAATAGGCAGGCGTTTATTCTAATCTTGATGTTCTAAACAACAATAACACATTTTTTTTACTTTGTGATTCTGAAAGTCTTGTCCGTCTGCACAATTATACTAATATCAATAAATACTATTTTACAAAAAAATCGTAGAAAATAACTATCATCGTCTCTTTATGGTGCGAACCAGAAATTTTAACATTACTCTTTAATAAGTACGGTATACTGCTATTTGAACATTCAGAATCTGTTAAGGAGGTGTTTACGCCCACGAAGAGGCGCCGATGCAGACGTGACTATGTCACCACTATATGATATGGATATGCAGTGGCACCTATAATGTATGGGCCCCCTGGCAAGTTAATGGGCATCCCTCTTCCAATATCTCCTGTTTAAATTCTACTGAGCGGTGTGTTTTTCCATTATTATTTTTGTGTCCACGACTCATTGGGGCCGTATTGTTTATGCACTGTGTATATATCGCTAACCTCAAGTTATCGGTATGATAGTCCCATGACAACACTCACCATTGAAGTACCAGG
>DWKC01000232.1:0-14336 GCA_018249195.1 Racta chiria
GTCTCAGTTTGCAGTTATGTTGTGTCTGCGTGCACCTTATACGGCTGAAAATTAATCGTAACATTTTATATCGGGGCGTTTTTAAATTTGGCTGCCGTTGGCCGACTTACACATGTTCCACATTGGCGACTGGTCCACGAGTAACGGGCTCCAAGACCTGAACCGCCGAAAATGTTTGTAAGTAAACATAAAACATTGCGGAACGAGTGTAATTAGGAGTCGTATCGTAAAATTTAGCTATAGCAAATTATTATGTAGCACAACACCCATAGATTGGATCTGGAGTTAATTTAAGTTGAGGCGATCGAGAGGTATCATTATGGACTGGTCGCAGACACAATTAACTTTGTGTAGTTAACTGCAAGTCACGGTTAATCGAACGGTTCGGATTTCAGCACAAAGTAGGGAAGGGAATATTAGACGACTAAGTACAATCATGTGACTAAGCACATTGTCGACATGGGTGAAGGTAGTTCATTTCACTGACTAACAACAATTTTCGGTTGATTTTTTGTTGAGGACTAAATGAATGAGGACGAACGAAATGTTATTTTATTTTATAATGACACTTGCGATAACCACTACATATTTGAGTGCATGATTTATTTATGTATCCTTTTAGAAGCAGAAACAATGGGCAGAACATTATAACATTGTCCACCAGTCAACCCTGGGTCGATGTGGAACATGCTGATAAAAGTTGTTAAAACAGCACAGAAAAATGATAACAACAATACACAATGAACAGTTTATACGTTTCTAGTTAATGCGCAATTCATCAGCGACAGACGCTAAATACAAAGAGGCGCTAAACCATATGTAAAATCAAGGAGTATAAAGTAAAAAGGGCTAAAGAAACGAGTCACTCGAACTGAACGCACGAGCAGTGTGGCAAAATTAATTAGTGTCCCCTCTGAAAGCGTGCACTGGAAATGTTTGAAAGCGCCGAGAGAGGGAGAGGAGGGATACGTGCAAGTCATCGGCGCGGCGGCGCGACGTCGGCTATGGATTTACTGGCCAATAAATTTGAACCGAGGAACAGAGGAACCTTATCTACTAACAGTTCAAATGGACTGTCGAGCAAGGAACAACACACCAGCGAGTCTTACACTAGAAATCACGATTGCAACTACTTCCAACAATTGTAACCTAGCGCCAGTAGCTCTCGCTCCACTGCGTTGTAATTCTTTAACATCTATAAATAACAAAAGTGCATGAACATTTAAAAGTAATTCAATTTAACAATAATGCTGTTTGAGCAAATAGATAGACACCAATTTAAAGTTTTTTGGCATGAAACGTGTAACTCTAATGTACACGTAATGTATGTGCATATAAATTATTCTGATAGCCGATGTATTGAAATTATGACGTCACAATGAATATGATTAAATTTGGTATGCTTGCAGTATCACTAACAAGATATCACTTTAAGATCGGTGGAATATCTCCATATAATATACTTAATAAATATAATAATATGCCTAATAAGTAAATCTAATAACTCAAAAGTTTATTTATCACTATTTGAAAAGGATATTTTTCAATAATATTTACTTTAAGCTTCGTAGGACTTAGTGAATAAACGATGTCATTAGTGTTTCCTTCCTACAGATGACATTTTAAAAGCTATTGGGACTTATAATAATGATATAGATTCTCATTATTTATTAAGATAATTTTAAGTCTTCAATAACATATTATATAGTTAGTTGTTGCCTTGAGGCCAATCATTTAGCAAGTTAGTTCCAAGTTAACCGAGATGGAACATAATCTATATGGCGGCACATTTACTGAGATACTTATGAATTCTAATAACATTAGTAATATATTTGAGCTGTATAAAGTGACGGAGAATTCAGTTAGTGCCCCGGGCGCTGAAGCGTGTCCGCTTAGAAATGGGTGCTAAGTGAAACGATGCCGGAGATGAGACGAATAATACGCCGCCCGAACACGAAGACGAAATGTTTCTTCGAGAAGGAAGAATAACTTTTGATATTTTATAGCCTCGATTATCTGAAAAATATACAATTTTCATCTTCTATCTTACTTATAAAAATGTGTTTCGAGGCCGCTCAGGAAAGCAGTTGCGTCAATTACAACAATTAGAATCAAGTATCCAAATTACATATAATCATGTCTTTGACTCCCTTGTTCGTAAAAATTATATTGGATTTCAAAACAGACGATAAATGCAAATTGAAATCAATTATAAAACGACATTAACGCTATTAGAGTTGTAAGGTGAACCTCATAAATTAAGATATTACTAGACAAAGTGTATCGAAAATCCTTCAAATCAAAATTTTTACAAATAATGTTTACACTACAAATGAATACATGCGGAATCGTCAAAAGAACACCTTTTATATTTCATTTCATGAGTTTAAAAGCGTCTTTCAAAAGTACTTTATTGTATTTGAAAATTAAAAGGAACGATTGAGAGTCCCTCGGGCCGGGGGAGGTTGGGCGCAATCAGAGCTCTCCGATGGTTGGCAACCTTAAATACCAGCCTTAATTGAACTGCTTCCGTATTGCTCTCAGCGGTACATAAATACACTTTACGGAAGTATTCGCCGCAGAGGTATTCCTCTTACACCATCCGACGTCTGCCCATACAGACAAAAGCATACATATAGAATATACACGACACATATATCTCCGATGGAACGTGCGATATTACCTCTTCCATTATAAATGTACAGAAAATTCTTAGAAGAGATTTCATCTTATTTTCCGTTTGAAATACTTCTTTGATAGAAGAACGTGAGTTTACATATCGTACTTAAACGGAGCACGAATTTTAAAAAGTTGACGTAAAAGAACTTGAAGACGCTTCGCTTAAATCGTACTTTCATGTTTTGGCTCAGGCGACTCCGATACGGAAGCCGAAACAATGTTATAATTCTTCAGTCTCTCTAAGCGTCTGCCCGGTTTCGGTTACATAAATAAAATACAAAGATGCGCTCTATCGAGCACACAAGACGCAAATAAATGAATGCCAACAACACTACAGAGTGCATTACACGTGCAATTTCAGATCATAACGAGTTCAACGTCCACGTCGACTGTTCAATTGTTTTTTTTATTCTTCTTAAGCGCATTATTGGGAAACATAAATGAAAATTTGAATAAGAACAAAGCTCGAACTGATGCCATGCGTTGAAAGAAGTTGGCGGAAGCTTAAAATAATATTTAGGAGAGCGTCGTATCGGCCTGGCTCGTGAACTCTCAGGAAATGAAGGTCTCTGTCCCGCCGGGAAATTGTTCCTCCCAATCATAACGCTGAGTAAATCTCCCCGCTTTCAAAGATTTTTAAAACGCTGGAGCAGATTTATCTTTATAAGTGTATTACACGAACATTGTATTAAAGGCGAATGCTCATGAAGAATGGTTCGCGTTACGAAGTGGTTGTTTATGGGAAGCTACATTTTATTTTTAAATGCGACATTATTTTTGGGGTGAATTCGGTGTAATTTAAGCGGAACAGTGTAATACATTCTCAGTTTGGCAAGTGGTGTTACGAAGACGAATGTAGGGAACGGGTGATTGGAGCATTCCCAAAAGGTCCGAGTTGGGGTCGATATATCCGTCGGGCGCATCCGATTGAATTAATCTCGGGAAGCGGTCTGGACGTGCGATAAACATTTACATATGGTGCCGATGTTGATATTGATTCCAGATTTACACTACACGCCTAACATGGGTCAAAGGCTGTTTTAGTTTGGCTTCCTCACATTACATAGTTTATTTAATACAGAGTACAGTCAAAATATGGATACATTCCGTGAAATATGAGGATTATGTATCGACAAGGATTCCACTGGTTACAAATTGCTATTAATGATTACTGAAGACCTATTGGTATGAATAAATAAGCAGAAGACGTTACTCAGCTTATAACTATTAATCAAGCTGAATTAATACATGACATTTTATTAAAGGCTAAAGAATCCACACAGTAATCAAAGAAAATAAAGCGGATTTGCAATTCATAGAACAACGATCATATTTACGGAAGTCGATAACTGAATCAGACTAAGATGATGCCACATAAAATAAAAACACAAGTCATCGTTAAAAATAGTACAACCAAAAACTAAGTAAAGATTACTAGCTGAGGACGTATGCATTAGCGAGAATGAAAATATATTAAATAATACAATTAGTAGACACAAAAGTAACGAAACCTCTATTTGGTGTAAATGGACAAATGAGAATTTCTCGTGGCAGGTCTAAATATAACTGATTGAATGCGGGAACTACGACAAGAGCAAGTGCGCAGTGTATACAAAGAAGCAATTGTCGAGGTTGGCCAATGACAAACAGTATTGACGTGGCTGACACTACGCCACATATAATACGAATGAGGTGCAAGTAATGTAAGTAACCCTTACAAAAATAATACGTACATTATATATTTTTCCACACAAGCTAAGTAAAATACAACTGCAAAAGACCTTTGCGATAAAACATTAAATTTGACTTTTATAAGTAAATATTTTTCTGTTTTTGTCTCAAAACAATTACTTTCCAGATAGACCATAAAATGTCGAGATATATTAACATTTTTTGATATAAACTCAGCAATATATTACAGTAAATATAAATAAATGAGCAAGGTAAGGCTCACACGAGCAGATGGCGAGAGCTGAATACGTCATTAACGAGACCGCGGTCTCTTGCTACTGCTGTCATTATGGTGGTGAATTATATGCTATTACATTTTTTATGCTGTAGCCTTATACATAGTTATTCTCGAATCTTACTACCTGAATATTACCTATGTAAGACCTCTGTAAAACTTGCAGAGATTTGTAATAGAAGTAAGTATCTGGATAACTCAACATACCGAATCGATTCAACGGATGTTGCTACTACGCAATGTTAAGTTTATCCTCTTACTATAATTGAGTTCTTTTTGCTTTACCTTTTATAATCCTCAACATTATTTTAAGCTGATACTTTATTTAGCAACATCGCCGTGTCAATGCAGCTCAATACTTCGATTCCCTTTTATACTTACGGTATATTTTACATTCGAACGTTATATTTTATGAAAAGAATTTCTGAAAATGGCAGGAATAAGAACAAAATCAAAACACCCACAATGCAAACGTGAATTTTACACCAAAGTTATTCCCATCAAACGATAGAACCACGTAGGACGGATAGCGATTTCGTCGAACAACCGGGATGCGCCCAATTCTCGCCAATAAACGCCCCGGACTGAACCGTCCTGAGCGTAGGGCTAGGCACTCCATCGACACCTCTACACTGTAGATCATAAAACCCAAAATCGCCCATAACTCTCCGATTGTTACAACTATTCACGAAATGTGCCTATCAAATTGACCAGTGTATTCATCGCGGTAGGAAATACATGCCGTCACTTTTCTATTACTCGTGCTACATGCGCTTCTGTGCGCAATAACTACGTATGAAAGCGAATGCTCGTATTAATTAAATACCCATCAACTGTTTCAGTACAATAGTAATCAAGAGTGATGAATTGATGCAAGATTGCCGCGTCGTTTCATTATGCGATAAATATCACAACAAAAGCGTCAAATATACGTAGGGCATCTACTTTTGTAATTACTTCATTAATTATGGTAATAAATTTTATTGTAATAAGTTCTTAGTTAGTGAACTAATGAACAATGAGCTTCAACTTTGTATGTGAGGCTGTATCTAGTTGATTGTTGATCAGAATGCAAATAAATAAATAGGCTAAACCGTACAGATAATAGGAATAAGCCAAGCGATCTTAGGTCAAATAAATTATACATTGCATCAGAAACACAAATGCCTGTCGTTATACAGCCACCGCTTCAGGTCGCTGCCTCGCGCCGGTATTAGGGTCAGGAATGCTGAGAGACTGACTGACACGGAATTGGTTGGAGTTAGAGAATCTAACAATTCCTGGCGTAGCCTTGATTTCATTAACAAGGTATTTTACGTTAGGTAACTTCAGCAAAGATTTAATTTATATGTTTTCCTTCGGGTATACACTGACCTAGAAATGCTATAGCCAGTCAAGTTCAAGAAACTTTTGACGCAGCAAATAGGTCTCAATCAATTCATTACCGAAACACTAATATTACTATTAAGTCTTAACGGAACAAGATCGACAGAACATGTTTTATTCATAACTTGATTAAAAATTAGGAATTAGAGACGTTTGAGATACCAATATCGATGTAAAATATAATTATATAATATTGACTTGTATAGGAAATCTACTAAGTTTGAAAGTAAATATTTGTCGATACATATAAAAGAATCTAACATTTAATTTTTGAAACAGTTATTTGTAGGTCTCAAAATTACGAGGAATTAAGTGATTTTTGAGTCGGTTAAGGAATCCAGCGGCGTCGAGGCGGTGACGGTCCCGCTCGATGCAACAATGACGACATCGTGCAACACCGCGACCTCAGGAGGAATGATTCACTGCATACCTCCAGCCGCATAGTAATAGGACATGCCGCGACGCTGTGCACACTAACCCAATCTCACACTAATACCGTTTACTGATGCCATTCAACACTAACAAAGTATTATTATAGTTTTTTATTATTGCTATTTTATGCCAAACTTACTTTTATTTTTTGTCATAACATAATATAACTTTATCCTTTGTGGGATGGATTTAGCGGACTCTTGGCATTCTTCACCAATCCACTCACCACCAGATGAGACTACGAGCAAGGTGACAACTATTTAGTAGAAGGAAAACGTATAAATAATCCACTATTTCTTTATAATTAAAATCAAACTAATTTAGTTCAAGTGTAAGACAACCCTCAAGAAACTTTTTTTATAAATGTAAGGGTCTAAGGTTGTTACGTCAATTATGTGTAGGGTTCCCTAAAAAAATTAAATCCTTATAATTTGGCCATGTTCGTCCGTCCGTCCGTCCGCAGTGTAGCACAGATAACCTTTGTACTAATTTGTACTGATTATTTTTTTAGGGTACGAAAATTATATTTATGGAGCTATAATGTCGTGTGGCTCGACACGCACTTACCCGGTATGTGTTCATTTAAACCCCCTCATACTCACAACATTCTGACAAATTAGCAAAAGAGCATCATATTAATACCTAAGTTAAATTAATTCAATTATCGATATGTCGATAAAAACAATTTGAAGGCTTAATTAACGAATAAATTCTCACATTCGCTGCATACAATTGATCAATTAAATTGCAATTATATAGTTATCGACAAAATAAATGGTTGTGTGAACATCGCGTTCTGTACGGTCGCCAAATAAAGCATCATAATGAATTCGATTGAGAGAATAAATTAAGGCAAGATACGATATTTATGCGATTAAAGAAACTTATAAATGACTAAAGAGTCACTTCATTCGTAAACCCAGACTAGTTTTAACTGTACGCTTGCACTGAATAAAGTTATACGTATCCGTTATAGAGGTTTGTAAAATTGTAATTATGATCATAAAGTATCATATCCTGTCAATAAATATGTAATTTTAAATTATCTAAATATGTTTTAATACAGAAACACGTTTAAACATGATACAACACAGAAATACGTATAAACATGTTTCAACGGTTCATAAAGCTTAACACAAAATCCAGCTCGGTTTTGTTTGTTTTATTTTGAAAAATATTACGCAGTAATTATTATTAGTATTAGTATAGTAATTGGCCGCCCTCTAGCGCAGTACTAGAAGGTTTAATTTGGCAAGGATGTAGATACATATTTATCTTAGTAAGAAAGTGGTAGAAGAAATTCTTGAAAAATATTTTCTAGGCTAATCACCCGTAAAGTGGGGATGAATTTGTTTTTTCTTGTCGTACCGTTAAATAGGTATTTTAAAATATTGACCTGTCTGTCTGATTGTCCGAAATAAATCATAATAGTAGTTCAGTGAATTTAAAAGGATAATTGCTTCGGATGGGTACGCTCTACTAGTGAAGCAGTTATAACATCAACTACGGAACCCAACATTCCTCGTGGTCTGGGACGTACTTGACCTGTTTGCTGTTTTGTAGTTATTCTGATAATCGGGGCTTATGCGAATTCAAATAACCAAAAATCATTAAATCGGTTCAGCCGTTCTTGTGTTATAAAAAGTGTAAGTAACACAGTTCTTGACCATGTTTGATATATTTAGAGTTAGTTAAAGTAGAAAATATAGATGTATCCATATGTTGTTTTCCGTCAATTTAGTGACTCCCGACTAAGTTGAGAGGGCTACCTCGCCCTCGCTACGTGTACCGTGCGATATCTCCATGCTGCTCCTACTCCTACAAGTGGGCGGGACCAACTACTTAACTTGTCTCCCAGTCTCGGAAGCTGAATGCGATTTTGCCACCGGCGATCGCTCATCGAATATCCGATCGCTTATGATGTCGCTAAACTTAATCCTTCAGTTTGCGATTGACGGTAGATATTTATTTGAAATGTAAATAGCAATATGTTATAGATAAACAATAGAATATATAAATATAGAAGGCAATAACATGTAATGACACAATATATTTAAACCATAGAGAAGTAGTCAAAAAGTTGTAAAAAGTTTGTGTGGTGCTTAATTTCCTTTTTTTAACATCTGATTCCTAGTCCGTTTCAGTTGACAGTTTGGCAACACACCAGACTCACTTTTGCACTACACAATAGATAAGGTTTTCAAGTATACTTTCATTCCTATAAAGTACATTCAGTTTTCTAAATATCTTACATTTTCTCCATAAACATTGTTGAATCTAACTTTCATTGCATTTCGATTTAAATGCAAGATTCCGGTGTTTTACAAATGAGAATGCGAATGCGCGGGCGCATCGGCTTTCGCGCCTGCATACTGCACTGGGAAACGTCAGAGTCGATCACGAATGACTTCATTTTAATCGTTCTTTGCATTCTGATTCTTACTATATTCGGTTTTATTACACTTGTTAAGTAGTATAAATATAATAGTAGTGTGTACATCATAAATTTAGTTTGACATATTCGTTCAGTTGTATATACCTAGTATAAAATCTACATGTAGTTCCCCAATTCAATAGCTTGTGCGTGTGAGATATTAGGCAATATTCATAGAATTCTTTTGTAATGTTTTATTCAAATATATTTCGTTAAGTTGATTCCTAAGATGAGATAAAAGATTTTGAATTTGAATTATCAACTAGAAAAAACAATTCAACACATACAACAAAATTCATTGTTTGATTTATTTTATTACACACTTGAGCGAAACGAAAACAACGCGAAGCATACCGTATATTTCATAAAATTTTACGGCTACAGAAGGTTCGTCGAGAAATTTACGTTCGACATTCGAAAATTTATACAAAATTGTGTCCTTTTATTCGTAGACAATAAATGTATTTATATAATTTATATTTTGTACCATATCTTTGTTCTGTGATCAAGCTATAAAACTTATTTTTTGCCAATACAACATTTCTCGCCAAACGAGACGACTGCCTGTGGCAGCGTTTCAATTGTTCTAATTTTGGAAGTTATATTAATGTAAGCTATGTTGAGCACTTTGAAACCGTGGCGTTGTCTCGTGGTATGTCACCATATCGCAGGCATGGAATTTATTATACGAGGAAGGGAGATAATAACAAGTAAAGTCGGTGTAATGCAGCTGAAATTATCATTACAAATAGGTCTGCAATTCACGAGAAGAATTTATTCTCTGACATTTTAATTTACGTCAGGCGGCGAAGTTCTTAATTAGTGGAGGGTTCTAAAGGGGTGGGACGTCGGTGTTTTTGCCACTTTCCGCTAAGACTACTGCGCTTTTTGTATATCGTTCACAAAAGGACTGACTCCGTTGCGTATAAGTACAATGACATGGAACGCGTGGCGAGCAGCACGTTTTTGTGAGCGGCTTCATGTCTTTGTTCTTATGATCCGACAGGGAATTATATCAGTATATTATAATGCGAATTTACCAACAATTAATTATCTGATTCATTTATAGTTTCATATGAAATAAAATTATCTCTGCAACTTAAAAATATATGAAGAAGGTGGATTAAATTAGTCATACGTAAAATTATTTTATGAATGATTTAATTTCATAAATAATAGTAACAGATTCTGATACGACGAACGCGATGCACGAACAAAAGACAATCATGAAATAGAAGACAATTTGAAATCATTTATTCACGTGCATTTCTATTCCTAAAGCTGGAGACAGATAATAAATCATTCATGTAACAGTAGGAAATCATACCTGTAGCAACAACAGTAGGTACAAATATTATTACAACAAATATCTTGATGACGATATTAGAACTCAATAGCAAAATCGATTAATTAGATATTCTCAAAGTAAGGAGCCATAAATAAAATGCAGAATAATGATCATCGAAAAGTGCATAAAATACTCCCCTCGTTTTTTGAACAAGCACGTGCCATATTCCCAGTGTTGTGTGCACGCGTGACTGCACTTCGTCTCCATGGAGTATCATATGTGTCATTTTGCAAAGGCTATCACGTAGCAGTCAATAACGGTGATCCGATACTTGGCAAATATTTACGCCTTAAGACCGAGCGGGGAGCATGTTGCGGTTGACACGATATCATTGCTGGCACCATGCGTTATGAACGTGTCTGGGACATGGTCTTATATAAAAATGTATCGGATTGTTAACATTATTTTATAATGTTGATTTTTTATAAGAGTTCATAATATACACCTATTTTTGTTTTTAAGCTCATGCTGAGTTAAGCGAAGTCAAATCAAACCATTTATTTCATATAGGTATTTTCAATACACTTATGAACGTCAAAAACTGCGAAAGAAAGTCATCAGTTAAGCGAATATTTATTTTGAAAAATATACATATTACAGTGAACAAACGCAATTTATTTAGCTTTGTTTTATATTTATAGTTAAGACTAAAACAATTTAAAAATATTCAGTTTTGTTTTTTTTGCAAAATAAGGAAACATCTGATCATATAATCACTAAAAAAAGTACCACACTCCCGATACTACATACTACCACTACATAATCAAATAACTTAAAACCAATTTACATAAGCAAAATAAAACCATTTTAAAAATACTAACAGCTGTGTTGCTGACCGCTCTGCACTTCCCTACGACTCTGGTTGCCGAGGAGCCTTGTCCTCGCAGTGCTATTTTAATTACATTTTCATAAAATTTACATGTCAAAAGAAGAAGCGCTCATAGCCCGGCGGCTTGAGTCAATCGTAAGTGATTGACCGAGTCAAGCAATACAGCGGGTTTGCGATTAAAGGTGATGCATGACCGTATTTTTATCTTAATTTCATTCCATTATTTACTATTACTAGTTACCTAAAAGTTGTTTATTTTTACGCTTTATCGAGCAATTAACAAAAATCTTAATAATACGGGAAAAAAAGAAAAATATGGATCCTTGATCTGATTGAAAAACGAGAAAAAACGAACTAGCGACCCATTGACCCCTAATCGGACGGTCTTTGTAAAATCGTTGAATATGCTTGACCTACCTTGGTAGCTCATGTAGGCATTTCGATAAGTATTATGTAGAAAGGTTATTAAAAGTAGAGTGGTATTCATGGTTTATGGGCACAATAAATAGCGGGATACCGGCTGGACCTCGTTAATTGTGACGGAATATAGTGAAATAGGAGCGGTAAGAAACATCGTGGTGGTGTGATAGATAAAAACATTATGCCTCCCGAAGTAAGTAAAATTAAGTTCAAACAAACACAAAGATAGATGAATTGATCGCGTTCACAAATTATATAATAGGCATCATTAAAATATACTATAAATATACATATACATAAAATTCAGACACAACAAACCACAACTCTGCCCAGCAGGCGAACAGAGAGAGGGCAAATATTTCCTTACAAAATATTCAATAATTACGTCGATTTTTATTCCGCCATATTAACTGCAGCTGCCTTCGTGTTCAATCTCGTTGTAGATATTTGGTTTATACTCCGCTTATTAAAAAAAATACGCTGGAAATATGTTTTTGGCGCGATCATGTAATTTAACTCATAATAAACAGCTGATGTACTTATTAATACATACATAGTTATGTTAGTATACTTTGGTTAATTAAGATATTTGTCGCGCAGGAAAAGAAAAGTAAGTATGCAAGAGTACCATTCAAAATTTCATTTGTTTTACTGGGTATAAATTTAAAAACACAAACTGTAACTTTACGTATAATGGTACGAATCTAACTTAATTTATTTCCACTCATTTTGTTTTTTAATTATTATTGAATAGTTCCAGTAGCCACAAATATATTATTTATCAATTCCTTTCATCGTAGTGCTTGATAACCCGAATAAAGGGAAAAAAGGATATTGTTGGCAAAAATTCCTTCAGACTAACATAAGATTGTGGCACTCCATGAACAAAACCTATGCACACAATCGCGGTCGATTCAATATGCATAAAATTACATTTGTTTCTTTCATTAAAGATTTTCTTTCTGGCACAACAATAGCTCATATTTTTGTATAATTTCAAACTAAATTCATTACTGCAGTATGTAATAAAAAGTATTCTTTCATGAAATTGTTGTCCTGATTCCAATTTCAAATGTCTTCTTGAAAAGTTATTAAATTAATTTGATTGCTTACTCATAAAACTTTGTGGATTTCGAGTTCTGAAATTTCTTGCTAATGACTTTCATTTGGTATTTTTTAAACGTTGCCTTATACGTTTACTTGCAACTATTCTATTAAATATGCAATCAATTACAGGTACGTAACAGATCGAACGTCACCTTTACGTCAATAAATCGAGTTCTAATCACGCTTTTGCCTAAAAAACCCTTATGTACCACCTACCTATTTGATAATTAATAATTATGGCTTAGAGGAAGAAAACATCTAGAACAAGTATACCTGTCAGTTATTTGTGCAATTTTAAATCGTGACAGGTTCTAATCTTTGAATCTCAGCCTTAAAGAGGTCTTGGATTCAATAGAAGTTAAAGGTATGGCTCAAGATACAGTACAACAACAAGAACATGGTAGATAAAGCGTTAACTAAACAACGGCCAAATATAAATATTTACCAAAAAAAAGTAGCAACATACAACAAGTGTCAGTCTATTGTATTAGTAAAACTAGATGACAAAAATACGCAAAATGGAAACCTTTGAAATAATCATTACCAGATTATTTTCTAGATCAGTACATAAATTTAAAGATATATAAAGCATTATAACTACAGATAAATTGAAACGTACATAACATTATACTGAAATAAAAAACGTAAAGTAACCTTTTGACGACATTTAACACCAATTAGAATAAGTGTCTACTTACTCCTTGCAGCGTTTGCTTATCACGAGTCCTAGATGTACGTACCTGAAAGTGAGACAAATCATTATTAAACTTATCAAAACGATCAATCGGATACAAATAGAGATTATTATTATTATTTCTTTGCCAGCCAAGAATGAAGTGATAGACCTGCGCGCGGCATTGATACAGTATTTTAAGCAGTTGATCGCTGAAACAATTACTGTTAACTAACGGAACCCAGACACACGAACAAAGCACAGCTGAACGAGTGACAGGAATAAATGGGGAGGAGGATGACTGAGGACGGAGAGAAAGAAGAAAAAAGGATGACGAAAGGGCAGTGGAACAGAAGAAGACCCAGAGAAAGGAAGGAAGAATCTATATCTACTAGCCAGTCAATACTGAAACTAACAACCTTAATACCGAATGCAGGATCGATAAAAAAACATTGCTGTAACATTACTCAATAAGAAAACAAGATGGCAGTTCTGTTCATGTATATCTTACAGCTTAAAATGTACATACATTTTAACAACAAACAAAACTTATATAAATAGTAACAAAGACACAAAAATAAAATAAACGTCAAGTCGAATGTTATCTTGTTAGAATAAAAGACGAAGGATCTTTTATTATATTTCTGTGATAGTCTGATAAAGGTTACATGTCAAAACATTCTTTCACACACGCCTATTCATTTTCTTTCTACGATTATCTGATATATTGTTATATGTTATTGTTGCCTTAGAGAACTATCATTTTACGGAATTTCGGTCGTCATTTCAGAATCAAATATTTAAAGACTGGTCTGTTGGTCTAGTGGTTAGTAAGCCTGACTGCTAAGCCGGAGGTCGTGGGCTCGATTCCCACCCACGACAAACTGTTCACTGAACAGGAATGTTTGTTCTGGATGTAAAAAATATCTATTTAAGTATGTATCTAAAAATATAATACAAGTATGTTTTTCAGTTGTCTGGTCACAATAATAGAAGCTAACGCTTAGTTTGGGTTCAGATGGCCGAGGGTTTCATCGTATACTACTCATGTTTTTAAAGTTG
>DWKC01000233.1:0-14323 GCA_018249195.1 Racta chiria
AAGAAATACCGACGTTAGCGAAATAAGTATAGTCTTAAACAAAAAAATTGGTTTCGATGGTTATTTACAAACGCTTCGTAAGTTATTGCTGAAATTAGAATACAGATGGCGTAAAACAGAAAATAACCATAAAATTTTGACGAAACGTCATGACAGAAATGTGGGGTCTAAAATATTTAAATAAGATGTTCTCAAAGACAACCGACTGGCGACACCGACGAAAGTTGTGTCCTTTCAACAGACTATCTACATTTTGTTGCTGGATTAAAATGTTTGATAATCCATATTATTTGTTTCGTTTCTACCAAACTATTTATCATACACTATTATCTATGAAAGAAAGTTTAATAAATATTCTAACAGCTAAATATTAATTTCAACCTTTTTGAAATAATCTAAATAAAAATGCGTTCCAGATGTCTATGCTAATGCACCATAACTTTACACACACTAACGCGCTTGTCCGTACACGCCACTACTACAACCATGAGTACACCTTCGTGAAATAAAATAAATATACGCGTTTAACACTTTTATTAATAATTATCTTATTCTTAGCAAAACTGTCCGTCTTTGAAGCAAAACTGTCCGTTTTTAGTACGAATAACTGAAAAACGATATATAATACATCCATATAATGTAATCTAATGACGTAATAATGATATTTATAATCACAATCCTCACGCACATCTATACCAAACAGATAATTACTATATTATTTTAAATGATTTTCGCATTTCATTCGATCTTCGAAATAACTTTATTAACATCTACGATCGATAAGTCCCTTTGAACAGAATTTCAGTCATGGAATAAATCAAAGATTGTTAACTACTATACTCTCTTATCAGAAGAATAATAACTTCATTAGTAAACACTGAAGCAGAGCAGTGGCGTAAACTGGAATCAAAGACGATATACCTAGGATGCCTTATGAGACGACTTTATAAGTAATGTATCGTTGTAAAGTGTCAGATCCCGTATCTCGATTAGACCAAATTTTACAGGAAAGACAAAAATCTTCAATAATAAAAATCTATATAATGCTTTTTGATTGTATCTAGAAATACGTAGAATACGTGATTCGCTTTCAACGAAATGGCGTCCTGCACTACGTTGTTTTAAATTTAAGAGTATTGCCCATAGATGCATTCAGAAATTAGTATTAAAATTTGACAAAAATATAATTGAAAAAAAATAAGTTACGGGCTTGACACTTTAGCAGACGATATTCTACTATTAAAAAATTGAGTCGAAGCGCGGAGGTAAGAGGCCATATAGGCCATTACGCGTGGTATCGAATAAGGTCAACGACCAGTTGTTGACCAATGTTTTGCCAGAAAAGCTCGCCCTAGATGCGGTGTCTAGTACGTTATGTAGTTCATACCCAATACCAATACGATTAGGTTTATTAGATAAGAAAATGGCCACCAACATAATACAACATAATAATTATATAAACTACGTTGTAATCACTAATGACTATAAATATTGCCTATAAACTATTTACTAAAGACAGCAAAATAATTATCTCCACGATAGATATTAAGTATAGAAATATTTTTCAAACTCTTACACTCATTATTACCCCTACCTATTACCTTGTTGCAGAGCCCACCCGCAGCGTAGCCAACACTAACACCAATAACTACGAATAAACGTTAATTATATAAATGTCTGCCATAGCCGGGAATCTATCCCGGGACCACGCATTTCATAGTCAAGAATCATTACCACTGGGATATGAGGTCATCTTAAAAATCTAACTTGAAACTCCTTATTCATTACCACTGGGCGATGAGGTCATCTCAATAACTAAATTATTGATCTCGAGCTTCCGCTCGCGGCTTCGCCCGCGTTGTACATTAATAAAAAGTAGCCTATGTGTTATTCCAGACTACAATCAATCTCTATGCCAAATTTAATTCCGATCCATTCAGTAGTTTTTTTGCGTGAAAGAGCAACATCCAACCAACCTCCCAAACTTTTGCATTTATAATATATGTAATGTAACATTAGATTACAGTCTATGCTGTATCCTCATCTTCCATAGGTTCAATCTTAACACTGACGAAATCAGTCGGCTCCAAGTCATTACCTGCAAAGTCGTGGTCCATATCATCTGGATACTCTTCTTTAATCTTTACGTCTGTTTCATCTGTCTCCCTCTGCGAGTCCTCGTTATCAGTGTTGCTGTCACTCTCTTTCTCCGACTGTTCACTGGTTGCCTTATTTTTCTTCTGGTTCTTATCTCTGGTGTACGTTACAAAGTCTGTTATGAGAACATCGGGTTTCTTCTTGGGTGGACCGAAGACCCTGGTCATTGTTTCTTCATCGATGTCCAGTTTGCACTGTCTCGGCTCCAGCCGAGTGTAGTAGTCTTTAAGGTTCACTTCGGAACTGTTCAGCGAATGACGACGGAGCAAATGCTTCACTATAGTCCGTTTCACTGCATATGATTTTGGACATACCCGACACTGAAAATGTGACGTGAAAATATTAATTATCATAAGAAACTTATTGTATAACTATCGTCCGCGTTCGAATCTAATATGATTCTTAAATCTTAAGTAAAATATTCTTAAATAAAAGTAGCCTAGGCAATCCTTATTACATCAGCCATCTTCCAGTGAAGGTCTTTTCAAAATCGGTCCAGCCGTTCCGGAGATTAGCCGGAACAAACAGACAGTCAGACAGACACAAATTGCAAAAATATGCATACATATGCTTTTAGTAAAAAGCTGTTATTTTGATATTACAAACAGACACCCAAATTTTATTTATTTATATAGAAACATGTCTGATTGATGTAAAGTTTTTGGGTCGTTCATTTGTGATGGCTATTTAAGCATCAGCGGGCGTGGTTGGAAAGTGATAGGAGTGAACGATGGGTGACTCCTGGTGGCAAAAAACCTGAAGTTCCGTGCTTCAGAGGACACGTTAAGCCATCAGTCGAAGTTGTTTCCAACAGATAGCTGTCGTTAAATTTTGTCGATGGGACTCAGTAACGAGAGACCCATGCTCAGTATTCTAAAAACACTCACCCGGAAGGTATTGAGCGGGCTGTGTGTGATGACGTGGTGCCGCAGCCCCACGGCACTGGTAACCACCTTCTGGCAGATGGGGCACGTGAACTGTGTTCGGGTGTGCGAAGTGCGCAGGTGGCGCAGCATGTAGCGCTCGTCCTGGTACTTCTTGTCTGGGGAACGAACATATATGTAAGGTAACGTACATACTGTACCTGTACTGGAAGCGGTGATATCCTAACGGTTTGAACGGAGCACGATTAAGGAGCGCCCGCAACCAAGTCTCCTCCGCGCTTAAAAATTCCTTTAAAAATCCGGAAAAGTGGGTTTTTCTCAGTGTATGTGCAAGTGCGATACGTCAAAAGACGCGTAAAAGTGCGACCTATAATCTGGTGCAAACAGATATAAAATTGGAAAAGTGAAAGTGCAGTTTTTCACGGAAAAACCTGAAATTAGGATATTTTTAAAACTTTGACCGCATGCGCTGTGGGATTTGAAGCGGTGACCTAGCGCTTTTTTGGGGTCACCAGAAGCGCCTCAGGAGGGCCTACAAGGCGAGCCCAATTTTGGATTTTTTCCGCCCAGGGGGGCGGAGAAAAACACCGAAAACCTAAAACCACGTGGCCACGTGCCACATGATCCAGAGGTGCCGGGAGTGGAGAAGTGGTGCAGCCGGGTGGAGGCAGAGAAGCTTTATAAGTAGGCACAAAAATTTTTTCTTAACTGTAAGTAGTTGTGGAGATATTGATTTTTAAATATTTTCGTAAATTTCAAAAAAATCTAACAAATTTTCTAAAGCGGTGACCCATTATTATTTTTGCATTAAAATATTAATATTCATTAGCCCTATATATATTCTAAATTTCAAAATTTTTTACCAAGCCGTTTTTAAATTATTAATTTTCTAAATTTAGGGGTGCACACGTGGGGGGGGAAAAAATTGTTCAATGTCTCCACAATACATCTTAAAAATTAGGGTAATTTGTATTTAACATATTATGTATTTTTAAAAAAAAAAAATTTTCAGTGTTTATTTTATTGTTTTATGTGATTTTGTGTAAAATTTTGTGTTTTTTCTAAATAAAAAATCGGGGATGCGACTAATAATTTATTTGAAATACTATACTTTTACAATTTATACAAACTCTAATTGACCCATTACCTTGACATATTGTGTACCTAGTGTTAAGCATTATCCATTAAGATTGGATACATTTTTTATTTTTTTTGTAATTTTATAAATATAAGACTATTAGTATTACTTATTATCATTGTATATTATTATACAAGCGATAATTTTATTCTTGAATATTTTGTTTTATTTTAATATAATTGATACTATTAAATTGGGTATTAAATCCCAATTGATTTGCTATAGACTGATATTTTGATACTTGTTTTCTTGTTATTGTAATTACCGCGAGTTACCGTAACTTAGTTGACAAGCCCCCTGACACTCGTTTAAAATGTATGCCGCCGACCGAACCCCGGTCAAGAATACCGCTGACAAAACTAAGACAAGTCCCCACAAAATACAGGAATTGACAGAGAGGGCAGGCCCCCCTGACAAGAGAACGACAGTAAGACGTAGCGTGGGAGAATGGGAATTAGGAAAGGTGGTACCAGCAAAGAGCATAACAGAAATGCCTCAGAAAATAGTCCCTCCGACGACAACACCATTAGAACCGACAATAACGAGTCGCAGGGTTTCAACAAAAACTGACAAATCACCACCCCAATTGCCCAAACCAAAACAGGTAGGGAAGGTCGTAGAGGCAAGAACCTGCTTGATAAGAGCAAAAACACTTTTAGGGGAATCAAGAAATATAAAAGCCGAAATCAAAACTGGGGTCTTACAAGCGGTCGAGAGACTTTACCGCTTAGTGCAAGAAGCGGAAGAGCAAGTAAAGATTACTGAACATCCAGCAGTGGGTGTACAGAATAAGGATAAAAATGATGGACAAGTACAAGTCCCTTCTGCGCCCCTTACAGGCCCGCCCAACGTGGCACAAGCGGAGCAAATGGAACTTATGAAAGAGTTGATGCGAAACCTAACAAACCACAAAGAAGCATTAACAGAGTTGAAAATGCACACCACCACCTTAACGGCAGAACTCAAACAGCTACCAGACTCCCTAGAAGCCACGAGAGAAAAGGTAAAGTCCGAAACGGACCATCTGCAAACAGCCATAGGTGACCTTCGCAACGACTTAAGCACATTCGTCAAAACGCAACCTACGTACGTAGATGTGGTGAAACAACAAAAACAACCATCCACAGAGCCGATACACACAATTATAGTAACATCTGAGGACAAGACGCACACAAGCGAAGAAGTTATGACGAAGATTAGAGGAGCAGTCGACGCAAAAAACAGTGGAATCAGAGTGGATAAACTACGCAAGGCGCGAGACCAAAAGGTAGTACTTGGCTGTCACAGCAAAAAAGACATGGAAAAGATCCGGGAAGCTATAAAAACCACGAACCTGCAAGCCAAAGAGGCTAAATCAAAAGATCCGCTGATTATAGTGAGAAATGTTCTGGCAATGCATACAGACGAAGAAATTATAAAGGCTATACAAACACAAAATAGACAACTTCTTACCGACATAGAAGAAGAAGAAATTAGGATAGTCGTGAAATACCGACGCAAAGCCAGAAATCCTCACACAGCCAATGTGGTACTTCAGGTCTCGCCCAAAGTCTGGCACCAACTGACCACAGCAGGCAGGGTGCACATTGACCTGCAACGAGTAATGGTGGAGGACCAGACTCCGCTAGTTCAATGCTCGCTGTGTCTGGGGTATGGGCATACTAGGCGGCTGTGCAAAGACACAATTGAAAAGTGCAGTCACTGTGGCGGCCCGCATGTATGGGCTGAGTGCCCTGAGCGACAAGCAGGCCTGGCGCCACAGTGCTGCAATTGTAGCCATGCTAAATTCGCTGAGACGGAACACAACGCCTTTGACCGGGAATGTCCAATTAGAAGAAGATGGGACGCCTTAGCAAGAGCTACGACTGCGTATTGCTGAGGGCGACACTATAGGACAAGGAAGCAACTACATTGACAACCCACCAATTAGACCATACCGTATAATACAAGCCAACCTTCAACGAAAATACTTGGCCACAGCCGAGATCCTGGTGGAGGCAGAGAAAACACAAGCAGCTGTCATTCTGCTACAGGAACCATACGTGGGGGCCGCAAAATGTATGAGACAATACAAGGGAACCAGAATATACCAAAATACGAACCCAGGAGAGGGAACAGTAAAGGCGGCTATTGCCGTGCTAAATCAAGATCTTGACGTCAGACTGTTCCCCCAGCTTACCACGAACAATATAGTGGTGGTGGAAATCCAAACACGGGCATGGAGGATAACGCTAGTCTCATACTACTTTGAACCAACCGAGCCCATAGAACCGTACCTGCAACACTTAAAAAACATAAAACAGGAACTACGGCCAAGATTGTGTATAATTGGTGGAGACGCAAACGCGAAGAACACTTGGTGGGGGGCGAATACCATAGACCGTAGAGGAGAAGACATGCAGGGTATTTTAGCGGAAATTGGCTTGCACGTCATAAATAAAGGGGATGTCCCCACATTCGACACAGTCAGAGGGAACAGACGCTACTCTAGCCGTGTCGACGTGACGGCGTGTACAGGCGAAACCCTAAATCTCGTGGAGGACTGGAGGGTCAACGAAAAAATGATAAGCTCGGACCACAATGCCATAACATTTAACATCAGGCTAACAAGAGAGAGAGGAACCAGCATCCAACGAACCACACGTATTTACGGCACAAAAAAGGCAAATTGGACACGTTTTTGTAAAAAAATTGAACAATTAAAGCGCGAATGTGCCATAAACATAGAAAAAGTGGTGGGCATCAACAATACAGACGAACTAGACTCACTAACGGAGGAATACTCAGACATAGTCCGGAAAACATGCGAGGAGGTCCTACCGAAGAAGAAGTCTAAGGAACGACTAACCCTGCCTTGGATGACTCAGAGGCTCTACATCATGAAGAAAAAGGTTCTAACACTTAAACGCAGGATACGCTGTGCGGCGCCAGTCCGCAGGGACAAGGTAATTAAGGAGTACCTACAGGCCAAAGAGGAATATGAGAAGGACGCTAAAATATCTCAAACAGAGAATTGGAAGCAGTTCTGCGAAAAGCAGGACAAGGAGGGTCTGTGGGAGGGAATCTACAGGGTAATAGGGCAAACGACAAAACGGCAAGAAGATATACCCCTAGAAAAGGACGGAAGAACGCTGGATATGCGTGAGTCTGTAGAGCTGCTGACAGAGTCATTCTACCCGGATGACTCTACAGTAAACGACACAGACTACCATCAGCGCATAAGGCAAAGAGCCGAGAATATCAATGACCACCCGAATGAAGAACCCCTCGACCCACCATTTACAATGGAAGAGTTACGAACTACAATGGAAAGCTTCAACCCCAAAAAGGCCCCAGGAGCAGATGGCTTTACCGTAGACATATGCACCAAAGCAATATCTACCGATCCGGAGTTTTTCCTGTCACTGGCCAATAAATGCCTAGAACTTACCCATTTCCCGACCATCTGGAAAAAGGCAGCGGTGGTAGTCCTCCGGAAACCCGGGAAGGACGACTACACAAGCCCAAAAGCCTATAGACCGATAGGATTACTGCCAGTGATGGGAAAGATACTGGAAAAACTGCTCGTAGGTAGACTGAGATGGCACATCCTCCCAAGGATTAGTACTCGCCAGTATGGATTTATGCCCCAAAAGAGCACTGAGGACTCCCTCTATGACCTAGTGAATTACGTGCGACAAAAAGTCGAGGCAAAAAAGATAGTTGTCATAATATCACTGGACATAGAGGGAGCCTTTGATAATGCATGGTGGCCTGCAATAAGAGTCCGACTGGCTGAGGAAAAATGCCCTATTAACATCCGAGGAGTGCTGGACAGCTACCTACGAGACAGAAAGGTAATAGTAAACTACGGGGGGAGACAACACACCAAGGACACAACAAAGGGTTGCGTACAGGGATCGATCGGTGGCCCAACCCTGTGGAACCTCCTATTGGATCCTCTGATAAAGGGCCTTGAACAACGCGGAGATTATAGCCAGGCGTTTGCAGACGACGTGGTGGTGGTCTTCGACGGGGATACGGCGCTTGAAGTGCAACGGCAGGCCAACGCCGCTCTCACATATATTGGGCGGTGGGGCACCGAAAACAAGTTAAATTTCGGTCCGGCCAAGACTAAAGCTATGGTAGTCACGAGGAGACTGAAATTCGACGTCCCGATACTAAGTATGGGTGGGGTCGACATTGAAATGTCGAAAGACATCAAAATCCTGGGGCTCCATATAGACCACAAGCTTACCTTCAATAAACATGTAACAGAACAATGTAAGAAGGCAACCAACATCTACAAGAAGCTTTCAAGAGCAGCCAGGATCAGCTGGGGCCTCCATCCGGAGGTTATTCGCACCATCTACGTAGCAGCAGTGGAGCCAATAGTTATGTATGCGTCCAGTGTCTGGGCACCGGCGACAAAGAAATTGGGGGTGCAGAAAGTGCTGAACAGCGTTCAACGGGGTTTTGCACAGAAATTAACGAAGTCGTACAGGACAGTCTCCCTGAACTCCGCATTAGTTCTATCCGGATTGCTCCCCCTGGATCTCAGAATAAGAGAAGCCGCAACACTCTATGAGGCAAAAAGGGGATTGACAGAACTGGAACTGGGAGGGGGAGAAGTAGAAAAAGTCGTTGCATATGCCAAGACACCACATCCTGCGGAGCATATGAGCCTCGAGTTCGTGAGCCTGATAAACCAAGAACAGGTAGAAAACTATAACACCCAAGCAATAAGAATCTTCACTGACGGCAGTAAAATTGATGGCAAGGTCGGAGCCGCTCTCTCCATCTGGAACGGAGAAACCGAAATCCAAGCCATCAAATTGAAACTGTCGTCATATTGCACGGTGTATCAGGCGGAACTCTTGGCCATATGCGAATCCACCAGGATTGCCTTGGAACGCCAAGAAACCTGTTTTGGCATATACAGTGACTCGAGGTCTGCACTGGAGGCGATTACAAATAACACCACAAAGCATCACCTGGCAGTACAAACGCGCGCCCGTATAAAAACCGGCACAACTCTGGGCAAAAACATATCCTTGTACTGGATTAAAGCCCACTCTGGATTAGGAGGAAACGAGAGAGCCGACGAACTGGCTAAGGCTGCAGCACTCAAAATGAAAACTAGGCCAAAATATGATCTCTGCCCAATATCATACGTGAAGAGACAGATCAGGCAGAAGTCTCTCAGTGAGTGGAACCACAGATATCAGATAAGTGAAACAGCAGCAACAACGAAAATGTTCTTCCCAAACGCTATAACAGCACATAAGACAGTCAGAAAACTGGAATTGACAGGGGAACTTACCCAAATATTAACGGGGCATGGCGGTTTCGCGCATTATCTGAACAGGTTTAAATGCAAGGAAACCCCTCTATGTGTTTGTGGATCGGGCGACGACGAAACTATCGCGCACCTCTTGTTCAATTGTCCTATAAACTTCTTACAAAAACAAGAAACAGAAAACAAATTAGAAATAACAATAGACGCAAATAACATTAATAAAGTATTATCAGATAATAATAAAAGATACATCTTAATAGAATATTTAGTAAAAATAGCAAAAAGATCAATAATTAGAAATAAATAGCAATACAAAATATGATGTTTATATATATTGAAATATATACAAAACATGCATATAACATAAGTAGCAATAAGTAGCAATATAGTGTTTTTCTTTTTATTATGTAATTCTAAGGATAATTTCAAAATAAGCAAAATATTATAAGTAAATAAATGTAAAAATAGAATAAGAAATATTGTATCATAAGAAAGTCCGCTGAAAGCTGTGAGACCATGATGAAATGTTGTAGACCCTTAATTTCTTAATAAAGTAAAAAATGTCCCTGACGAGCAATGTCAGGGGGTGTTTGAATTTTAGCTCGCGGGCCGGGCCAGTACAGCGCCCGGACAGGTTTAAAAAAAAAAAAAAAAAACAATATCTACCCTGGTTCAAATGCTAGATACTTGTTATTTCGCAGCCCTAGTTTAGGCAATGTGGGTAAGAGAGACAAGGCCTCACGAGAGTGACATAGTTAGTCAAATTAATAACAAAACTCTTCATAAAAAAATGTTAATAAAAAAAACTGTCCAATTTTTTACTACATAACTATATGGCAAATAAAGAAGAGTCTTGCGTAACTATACAAGACTCCCACAAGACTCATGCAAGAGTTCTCATAAAGTCCTCAATGGTGTGTGAAGTCTACCAATCCCCACTTGGTCACCGTGGTGGACTACGGCCTGTATCCTCACATTGTGAGTGGAAACCCGAACCCAGTAGTGGGACAGATAAGGGTTGCAAAGAAGAAGTTATGCAAATGATGAATAAGCTATTAAAAGACTAATAGATATTATTAACGTAAAAAAATCGGGTCAATTCGAAACATGTTCCGCGTAAGTGACTTCAACCCATGCGGACCCGAGGAAGTATCCTCCAGGCCTCCTCAATCGCAAGACTCGTGCTCAGTAGAGGGTCATTAATCGGATGAAGTCAATACAAATACGAGATATAAAACCAATAGATATAAAATAATAAAGTTAAGAAAATGCACTGTTATTTCCATTCCAATCTGATGTTCAGATACAAGGTGAACGTCCGCTGCTATTTGTGCACTGGCCCTGGTACTGCACACATGCGAACTACAAGGACAGCACGCCCTCCAAACGAGCCCTCTGACCTTTAGATTAAAAGTTGCCAGCGAGACATAGTTCTATGTAAAACTGACTCACAGACATCAAACTTATTTTTCTTTATGATATTTATACAGTGGCACAACAAAGCGGGACGAACGTTGATCTCCCTGAAGGACCTGAGTTCGAATCTTACGCATATCAAATTTTTAAAGACGTTTTAAAATAATTATCACTTGTTTCAGCGAAGGAAAACATCGTGAAACCTGCACTCTTGAGAGTTTGCCATAAAGTTCGCTCCAGCGTGGTGGACTATGGCTTGTACTTATCTAATTGTGACGCAATCTTGTGACACATTATATCGAAGTGAAAAGGATTGCTGTTAATGTCATATGTATTATAATATGAAATCTACAAAAATACTGTAACTCGATAAAAATGTACTAAACAAGAGAGGGCATATGCACACACAACACGACCGTAAATTGTGACCTTTCAGCTGAAAAACACCGCTCACTATGAGCTTAAACTATAGTACAATTAATGCATTAACGTATCAATATAAAACAAAGTCAAAAATCGTGTTAGTTACACTTTTTATAACTCATGAACGGCTGGACCGATTTTAATGATATTTGGTTTTTTAGATTTGTCTCAGTCCCACTTAACGGAATAACTATTAATATATTTGAAAACAATCAAAGTGGAAAACCAGATTTGGAACACTAAAGGATCAGCGAAACTACTGGAGATTGAAATGTCGAATATTTACTAAAGAAGGCATAAATATAAAGATATATCGGACTTGGCTACCTTAAAAAAAAATTCAGAACGACGTCTGCCGCGTCAGCTAGTATATGTTATACACATATATATTGTGTATTTGTGTGATCGTGTTCTGGAAATCTAGATTAATCAATTGAAATTTTATGTTTAAATTTTTAAGGTCAAGTATTTTTTTGAAAACAATATTTAATCGTATAATCGTATAATAGTGCCATCGTATCTTCTCTAAACACAAAACGTTCAAGCTACCTATACTTGGCTAATGATTTACAGGTCTACCTAGCATACAATTGGGGTCGGTATTCTAGACCACTCCAATTATTTACTTAAACATTCACTTATGTAAGGCCGTACCTACAAATGAATATTGATTTACTAGATACAATAATGGTACGAAAAAGTATTCGCATGAAACCCGCTTTGTGTCAGTGAGTTTAAACTAATTAGGATTCCCAGTCACGGGCTGATGTTACGCCCTTAATGAAGCCATTCATGTAATTATCTTGGGTTTCACGATGCAATCGACAAAGATCCCGACAGTATTGCCCTGTTTTGAATAAACCTGCATAGAATTCTAGTAGCTATAACAGCTAGCATAAGTCTCACGAAAGCATCTCATTGGTCGGATTCACGTCAATTGTGCAGTCGTTTCACGTGATTGGTTCGTCGTGTGATGTTGTGATGTTCGTCGTCTATTGGTGACGCGCATGTCGTGCGGTTGCTGGACATTGGCTGAAATTTTACAGTACCCGATATTTCACGTATTATCAAGACTCGTGACGCTTACAATACAGTATTGTATTTCTTAAGTACACTTCAATACAGAATCTAGATTTGGTAACTATACTCGTAGTTAATCAAGTTATTCTTTATGTTCACTAAGGAGAAATCCTTTCTCCACGTTAATCAGTCGGATGACTAAGAACTGACGAGAAACTGAGAAGAAGGATTTCTTCTCATTCTTTTTCTATCAACCGTGAGGCTGTTGGTTTGTCAGTTCCGTTGGTGATATTATTGACTGGTTTATTCAACATTGTACTGCTTCCCTTCTTTTTTCATCTTCCCCGGCTGCTTCGACAGTGTACTACTTCCCTACTGCCTTCATATTCCATACTTTTTCATCTTCATTAATGATTCTCCTTCCCCTTCTGTCAGCAATCCTGAAGCGGTAACCTGTGTGTCTGGGGTCTAATGGCGTGTAATTACATTTTTGATACCGGTTGCTTCGTAACACTGTCGACAGTTAAGGGATCTCTCTTTGTCTTCTTCGCGCTTGCAGATGTTGCAACAAACGGGTCTATCCAGTGCCGTATTAAAACTACTTGATGCCCTGTGTGAGCCCCATATACAGAAGCAAACTAATATCGGCCTTTTAAAAGAAAATCGGGGTTATGACCCCGAACGACAATGATCGAGTCAATTTATAACGCGCGAATTATCTTACAATGGCTTACCTTTCGGGTGCTAATAAATATTTTTAACGCCGTTTCTGGTACCCCCAAGACGTGATATGTATCTTATTAAAAACAAGACCTTTCAGTTTGAAAACAAAATTTCCCGAAATGGGTTTAAAACAGAATGGCGTAGGAGAGGAGATTCTAAGAAACATTGCCCTGGAGTCGCGTCTTTAGAAGTATTGTGGTTATAAATAGATTGTACGTGCTTAGCTTTCTAACAAGGTTTTTGAAAAGTATTACCGTAAAAAAAATGCTACAAGTTTTAATATAATCTTATGTCCTGTAGCCTTATTGGTAGTGAATTTGAGAAACAAGGGGTCTCGGGTTCGATCTCAACCGGGTCAGATTATGTGACAGATTTTTGTTCAAGGGTTTATGTTTGTTATTTGTTTTGTTCATGCGAGACGCGACACAGGGAATCTTAGTGCGTAGGTATGGCTGTGTTAACCTCTTTTATGTATATATAAAACAAAGTCGTAATTCGTGTTAGTTACACTTTTTAGAAGTCATGAACGGACGGACCTATTTTAATGATATTTCGTCTCAGCATCAGTAATTAAAAAAATAATTATTAAAATATTTGTAAAACCCGATTAGGAACATTAGGGATCAAAGAAACTATTACAGAGATTGAAATACTTTCTAAGGAAAAGTTCATAAAATACATAAAATTATTAAATTGCAGAACAACGTCTGCCGGGACAGTTAGTTATTTGTATAAATAGATAAGATTTTTCAATCTTGAACAACGTACACTAAAGATAGTTAAAGAAAGCGGCCATATTTAATATACAGACTCGAACAAAGTGCCGATACAATAAGCGCAATTTGCATGCAGTGGATTCCATGTAAATTGATTTGCACGCCATTTCACTTTACAGTTGTAGATAAGTAATTTGTTCTTTAGAAGTGAAATGCAAATGTTTGCGTGCCCGTTTCGTGAAGTCAATAATTTCGTCTCAGCTGTTGGTACCGCTGTTCAGCGTCTTCACATAAAATAACCGCCCCAATAAATTTTAAGAGAAAATGTTTTAAACGTTTATTACTTCAATATCAACATATAAAACAAAGTCGTTTCATGCTGTCTGTCCTCTTGTATGCTTACATCACTAAAACTACCCAACGAATTTTGATGCGATTTTAATAGATAGTGATTGAAGAGGAAGGTTTATATGTATATAACATGAATAATATACAAGTTATATACATACAAATGCGGTAAATAAACACATTTTTGTGCTTACATTGCAAACGCTGGCTGAACCCTACG
>DWKC01000234.1:0-14319 GCA_018249195.1 Racta chiria
CATAGCATATATAAATATATATGCTTAAATAAACGTTAGACATATGTCATTTTAATTCAGTATTCGAAGGGGGAAAATATAAAAGCATACAAAACTAACGCGTTGAAGTCTTTTAAACGCTCTTCATTTCAATGTATTTGAATTTAGAATGAATTAATGCTACTGTACAATTTATCGACCAGTTCTTTCACTCGCAAAATAATATGGTGAACGTTAAAAAAACACATGCGTTTAAAACCCTTGAGAACGCTTCGCATCAATCTTAATTAATTCAAGCGTGTGGACGGGGAGCAAATAAATTGGTATATTAAAAGAGTGCATGAGATATTTAATTATAGTTGATTCCGATCAATGCGGTACGCAGTTGCGTGACATGGACAAAGAGGATAATCTTAAAAGAGACTCACTTTAGTGTACTAGCAAAATGAAAAGTGTCAATATAAATTGTTCATATTATAAAAACTTTAATGGACCTCAGGAAATTTAACGGCTTAGGCTCTTGTAAAGGCTACTTTAGAAGTAAATATTTTATACAAAATAAAATAAATTATATTATTATTTTTATAACAATATACAAATATTATGTAGCTATATAATGATGAATAATAAATTTAATTCTTGAATTCAAGTATATATATAATACAAAAGATAAAGCACAAATAAGTACGATGCCATTGTTAGCCTAAAACCATGCAGGTATAAGATGTACAACTACGAGTATCTTCCTAATTTGACTGATAGGTAATCTGTTTTCGCTGTTTAAAAAACGAAATTAATAAAAAACGAATAATTCCTTATTTATATCTGAAAACTATTAATTAATATAACAGCATTGTAACTGATCGATCGAAGTAAATCTTTTATTGACAGTATGGTAATAAATCCAAAACAATGATTTTTAGAGTTTTTGTCTGTTAGACTGTCTATGTCTCTTACGGCTTAACTCGAAAACGGCTTCACAAAATAAGGTGCCGTTTTTACTTATGTATTTTAGTAATCGTGTAATATTTAGGGTTTGTTTTATTTTAAACATATGACACAAAAGAACATATCAATTTTAAAGTCGCAAGTATAAGATAAAAGTAGTCATTGGAAAACATTTAAGAGTATGACAGTACGGGCACATATAACGCAACATTATGCGCGAGCGCCGCGACCCGAGCGCGGCCGATTAAACGCTCGGACGGATCGTGTAATGAAGCGAGATAAATCGGTGCCGTCACACGCACCCGCTCCCGTGACCTTAGCCGCGCTCTTTGTCATTTCAAGTTTCAAATTCGCTTAGCTCTGAACACTTCATGCGTATACAAAAATTGACACATTTCAAAGTGAAACCCACTTTGAAAGTGCTGAAAACAAATATGTTCTTTATTTGGATATCTTGCAGCCTACATTTTTAAGTTTTTGTGCACTTAAGTTTGGAGAAACGATAGAATGATGCCAATGCCTTTGCATGCTTGTATTACACGTAATTAGGAAATACAAAGACATAAAATTTCACAAATTACATTATACTGTGAAAAAACTTTCGAGTGTAATAGGAGTATGACAATACTCAAATGACAGCGTCAAGTGTAATTTTTTATTGTCAGAGCAAAATCAGAAACGCCTTTTAGATCAAGTGGCGTTTACGCCTATTAAAAATGAAACTAATTTTAGAATAATAAATATGAATGAAAACTTTGTAATTAAAAAGAAAGTAATTGCATAGTTATCGAAAGATTACATCTCCTTCTACTTAACGTTAATTATACAAAGGTTGAAAAACTGATATGATGTAACTTAAAATATTTAGGTATTTACCGAGTTCTGTGTACTCTAGTAAGTAGTCTAACTGATAACAAAGCTTCAAGATTGTTGTAATGATAACAATATCCACAAAATTACTAACATGTTGTCATCCACTACTTAGAAACGCTTACAAACTTCGAATTCATATAAATGTATATTCCCATGATAGATAGATTAGATTAGCAAAAGAGCAATGAAAGATAGGTATTTTTTTAATGGGCCGGATGGGATGCCGCATCAATCCATCCGACACATTGATCATGATCTAACCTCAATTGAAATATAAAATTTTAAAAATTTATAAAATTCGTACATTTTCGTATTTAACTATGTTTTTCTGAACCTTCATTTATTTCATGTAGGTATTTTAGATTCAGAAACATGAAAAGATGAGTCTCCTCTCATGTTAGCGAGTCTTATGTTCGGAATTTGCTAAATTTATTCCACTCGTAATTCGCCGTAGAGCTCCTAGGTTGAATTTCCAACGGATAATGCATCGTCTAGCTATGTAGGCACAGAATGGCGTACGGTTGAAGGCTATTGTCTCGAAACACATTAGAGCAACTCAAGTAGAGCAGATTTGCATGCATCACAAACTAGCTACTGCCGATGCACGATGCGAAACTCATTCCATTCGCCCGGTTTGACTGCAATCCTCAATTATATCCTCCGTGCAGATACAGAAATGAAACGTTCAGGAATACGTTGCTTGTGAAAGTACTGCGAAATATTTTTTATAAAATTCGTGATTATTCACTCTCAAACTTTCAAAGAACAACGCATTGAACACCGTCGAACCATCGAGATATAAGGACTTAATTGACGTTCCGTGTAATTACAATAATCTAATTGTCGATTTAAATCCGAAGGCAACAAATTTAAAAATGCAATTCAAGATTAAGCACCTACATGGCCCTCCTACGTTTTAAGTAGAAACAATAAATTCATCGACACTAATTGGTGGTTTTCTCCCATTTATCAGCTCATTACATCACAGTAGCGCGAATAAAATAAAATATGTGTGCGGAGCACTCCGTGCGCCGTGGGCAGATCATTCGCATGCGATAAGCGTCGGTCAGGCACATCGTAAATTCAAAGAGCAGGCTCTACCGAACTACAGACCTGATTATGTGCCTTAATCAGTTGTATACCTACCCGCCGCACCGCACGCCGGTTGCCGGCATCCCAACCAACCTCCGCCAGACTGCCGGTAAATTCAATATACTGCTTTCTCTCTAAGAAAATTTGATTAAAATTTAATTTATGTTTCAATAATTATTAGGCTTCCTTTAATTTAAGAGTTCATTTACATAAACTACCAACAGTGCATTTAAAATTGGTTCTGGATACATATATGTTTTTAAAATGGGCATCGCAACTCGTCACTCCAGTTGCAAGATTATTATATCATATCGTGTCATATATCAGGCTTTCTATCGTAAATCAATATTTTGACTTGAATGTTGAATATTACCACAATTAGTATAATCTTGAAAAGTCAGTAACAAGATAACCACACATTCGCAATATTGATACAACCAGTTCAAGTTTTGATTATCTTATAAAAATATAACAAGACTTCATCCTTATTCTATAAATTAAGCTATTAGCAAAACGAATATAATTTTTGTTCAGTACAGATTTAAATCTTATCCTTGAGTGATTACGAGCAAAGAACTAGTAAGAGTAGGTATACGAATAAAATGCATATTTGCGGAGAGCTACACATCCAAATGTATCCCCGTACGGCGGTTGCACTTTGAAGACAGCTACTGCGTGCATGCAGATGAAGGAACAACGTTTAATCGTTTAATGGAGACCGCATTAATGTATCAGATCGAATTTGCGTTTTTGTTTTGATAAAATAAGACCGCAGAGCAAGACTCAGTAATCTGTATGCATAAATTCATCTTTTCGATTGTATCACTGTATTCACTTAAGCGAATATTATAATAGAGTCTAGAAAATAAGCCGACTCTCAATATTTCGTGCTGTAATTCAATTATAGGTATCATGATGATGAATGGGGATAAAATATTTATTATTAGTCATCATTGCATTTCAAAGTTGGATACGTTATGAAAATCAATCGTTATTAAAGACACGCTTTCAGTATGCACGCGTGCCGGCAGAAGCATTCACAATGCAAACATCAAACCACAATTCCATTATAACATTCTTGATTCTGCTGCACGTGAAAATAAAAGGTCTCAAATTTACATAGCATAGTGGACCCGCGATTAAATAGAAATACACAAAAGTCATGATATCTCTTTTCAGCATAGTTTCTCCTTACTAATGCCAACTAAGTGGGAAAAGGAACGCAAATGAACGTGACGGGTTCAGCATAAGAGTAAATGTCATGCAGAACCAAATTCAATTTCATTTTCAACATCGGTTTATGCGCGTGATTTACAATGCTTGTGCACATTGTTCTTCTTGTGATCGTTGTTTCAACAGACTTTTAGGAGTTTCTTTCGTAATTTACTTACAAAAAGGAAGGTTGAAGCACTTCATGAAATCTAATATCGGTATTAACACATTACAAAACATATTTCAACTTCTAATAAACCAAGTGCAACAATACCTGTAAATGTCTTAGATTTAATTCGGAATAATTTTATAAGGAATTCAATCGACTGTACCCAAGAATTGGACCCGCGCTCAATAGGAATAAAGACGTAAATCGATAGTAAAACCTATAAGCCAAATGTCGCAACTTTAAGAGAATTGGAGCAAACGTAATGTATATGTAAATTTTGCCGGCTACGCATAAGCCTGCGCTATATTATCAGCGAGTATATGGGAATATCAATACCTAACAAGGTTTCTATTTAAATTTACGACTTACACATTCTTTAAGTTGAATGAGAAATATAAATTAACGTGTAGCCAAATAATTTCATTAACACTATGTTCAGCATAAAAATTTGTAAGCATTTTATTTAACAGTCGCTTAAAATAACGCCCTAAGTTATGAGACAATGTTATCGTGCTGTCAATCTATAGATCAAAGTTTATTAAGGGTTACGTAAATGTTGGCAATATTTTAGCGCCCATTAAACTGGTTCGCACAACACATAGCCACGGCAATTAGTACTTAGGCCAGTGAGCGACAGCGTGCCTAACCCGATTATATCCAGCATTATCGCAATATCTCCAGCGCGCCGTCGTTACACCAACACCCGGGAACAGATTCCTACGGCATGACAGACACACCAGAACAAACCAGATCTACTAACAGCACGACAAGCACCGGAACGCCCTTTTCAATAATATCCAAGTGACTAATTGCATAAGATAGTGCCTAACCTAAGCTTACTATTAAGTTAATATAACTCTAACTAGTGCTTCTGGTAAACCATGACAGTACGCCAACGCTTTATGAACTACCGTTGGCATAGATTGATACTGGACATTGAATAGACTTATCTGTTACTAGAAACTTACCTTAGAAACTACCTCGCTTGACCGAGTTGTTTAATTTCTAATTTTATATCTATACAAAATATTAAACTAACTTTATACTGCATACTTTATGCACATACATATTACGAGTAATGTGACTTTTTAAAATTTTTATCACTTTTAACAATTTTATGACTTTTATCAATGACTTTATTTATATATCTAAAAAAATACTTTGTTAGGTCATGTTAATTCTAGGAGTGCGAAGATGAAATAAATCGTATTAACATTTTATGACAGTCACCAAACGAAGCGATGACGAGGAAGTTTAGTTTCTGCCGACAGTGAAAAATTACGACTCTCAAGGCGGCAGCATTCATGGTACGATCGGTCGATAGTTCCTAATGTATCGCTGTCAATCGAATATTTTGACGTGTGGAATCACTTCTCACTATCTGCCGGTAACAACTCGCGCAGCCTCGTTGCTGCAGAACGATCGCTTAGTCACCACCACTAATAGTACATTCGTCCTAACATCTCTTTGCAACTAAAATTATTACAGTTTGCGTCTGATATTATAAGACACCTTACCCTAATACAGTAAGTCTGATGAACATGAAGTTTCCAAACAGCATATTAGATATCATCCACCTTTATTCAATCTATTGCAAATAATTTAAATATTTTGAGTAGGAATTACATTTTTTGTAAAATCTGTCTGGGTACTTGATCAATTCGGAACTGTCATTGACTGCGTTATGTAGTGTAGCGTTGCACTAAGAATGAAACTTATGAGAACGTCGCCCTAGGGATAAAATGGATTAAAGTTTGTTTACAGTTCCTTCTTGGAAGACAAACATTGCCTCGGCCGAAGTCGCGGGCTTATTGCCAGTTTTCCAGTAGTATCGTCGTACCCGTTACAGATACGACTTTCGTATTCCGATAGGAATAATGTAAATAGTTTAGTGATCGGAAACATTCTTGACGTTTAACAAGTAGAAAATCTGGTTTGTTCAACGGAGAGTTTACGTAAAAGCAGTGAATAGACACATAAAACACTCGATTTGTGAGTTTAGCAAGACCGCCCTACATGCAAATCTAGTCACGGCTCGACCTGAATTATAATTTACTATTTCTAGCTTCGCGGACTTGACTAAAGTTGAATAATTGACCAATTATATTCATCAAACAATAAACTGTTGCAATCAAACCGCAATTTTAGGTTTCATACGACATTTTGGGAAAACAAAGCAATTTTAAACAGATTTGCGTGTGATGAGTAAGCGTCAAAAAATGGTATAAGAAATTTAAAATACATTGCTTCACGCTCAACCAATGTCACAACAATGACACTTTAGAATCCGCGCGATTCAAGTTGTTTCCGGTTCTACAGAACAACAACAGAAGTCAATGTTTTACTATGTAATATAAACTATTTTTATTTTATCAACTAAATGTATTTTAAATAAAATTAAAACCTTTAAAAAAACGTACAATGATATACCGCAAAAAGATACTAATAGATCCGCGTAACTAATATCTAGTTTCCGGTGTTATAACTGGTTTGTTTAACAGCCCTATAGTAGACGTGTCGTTGGGAACGCTGCATCGTAAGTTTAACAGTAACATGTTAAATATTAAGCAAATAAGCATCAAGTCTAAGTCAGGTTTCTTGTAACAATTGAATATTAAACATTTCTCTCAACAGCCCATTTAATTTAATTTTAAGTGGATATTATAAAACATAATAGGTTAAATTTAAATTACGGTAAGCTTATATTTAAATCAATGGAATCTATTCACTTTGTGACGAACAGCGAGAGTAAATGAAACTGTTGAACTAAAGAGGTCTCATACAAACATGACACAAACGCATGAGACTCGCACAAAATCTGCAACCGACAGAAACTCAATTTTATATTCCTCGACTATTTTATTTAATGAGAGCCTTACATTTGCCGCAGTATGACATAATTATATTTATCCATGTACCGCAACAGAAACACGATACAAAACGAAACGATTGTGTTGCAACAAATGATTTGACCTGTACACGACGTCATTCTAATGCCACTGCATCATATCAAGGAACCAAATCAAAATGTTATTTAGCACCAAATATTACATGGCAATCAAAGCTCGGGGCCGTACGACAACGTGACGACGACGGAGCTCTCACGCAAATGCAAGTATTATGAAACCGCCGAGGGCCTCTATCACGGCATCGAGTCCATTCCCGTAGAACCTTACGAGACAAGATCGTTTCTCTTCGAGCATTGCATCGTATAAGTTAGACTGGGGTCGAGAGCGGTCTTCTAACACTGGTGGCTTATTGTTAAATTGCCGACATTTCGTCGGTTGCAGGGTTGCCACTTTTAAAATATTACTTTATTGGACAAAGTAACGTGTGACATAATTCTATAAAATATTTAGTCTACAAAACACAGAACTTACGTAATATCCTTTCTAAAATGTTATTAAGCTCATGTTTTTAAACCTTTATCGTCACGCATACTAAACACTTATTTAAATGATTATAAAGCTCATTTTTTCCATCAGGGTGTATTTTATCAAATATAAAGTGTAAGTAAAAGGAATATATTAATGACTTATAGTTACATATTAGGTAGGTACCACAATCCATAGACATTTGGGGACCTATCTAACGATTGACAATGTATTTTGGAATTACAACGACTGCAACGTATAGACTTACAATCTTCTGGACTAAACACAAATACATATTCAATACATATTTTTATGGTAAATAATATTTCAACATTTAAGTTTCGTCATGGTCACCCTGTCGGCTGAGCGAGTTCTATGTGTCACCGCGCGCTCCAGTTTCGCGGACATGCCGCAGCCGTGGGAAGTCGTTACCGACAATGATTGCATTCTATGACATCGAATATTCTAAATGAAGATCGTGTACAAAGAATGCATCAACTGTAAAAGAATCTTACGAGCAAATCAAACGCTATTATATTTATTGGACGTTAAATTTACATCTGAACACCAAGTGACAAGTTTAAAAACGTTCGTGTATAATTTATATTGTACGTAATGATGTTGTCACATAGACATTTAGTGATTGAACATGCATTTGCCATCAGAGTCGTTGTCAAACAGAATCAGATTGAAAGGCATACCTCGTTTACTTAATACCGGTAGCTTTAGCTAATAGCAACTTGCCAAACACCTTGTTAGTGATCATGTTAATTAGCTCTAACGGACCTAAATAAGTATCTCAAAATGCTTTTAACCAGTTGGTTCTACATTCAATCAGCGTCGACGTTGTCGGGCTGAACGTGGAGGTGCGCGTGCGCAAATCAATTTGCTCGCAATCTCGATAGCGCTCGATAGCCAATCTAACGAGCTACTGAGCGCGTTCAGGTCCCGCGACTCATTCTAATCACATGCCACTAAACACATTCTTACAAATTTATTATATTCTAAAAAAATGAGAAAATAATCACAAAATTCATACTCTGTAAATATTTTATCTATCAAATTCGAACTGCAGTAAATTTATTTGATCTACAATATTTTACTATCGTTAGACACTAGTCACACTACTACACACTACACACTTCACTTACTAAAGTGTACTACTACTGTACTGCGAGATGTGCGAGATAAGTTTAGTAAGATTGGTTTACCAATGACGCGTCAAATTTAATGAAGAATTTTATTGCTAATATAATATGCTTCTAAATCATTGCAACAAGCTAATAGCCAAATGAGTACTAGGTAAATAAATATACAGATTAGCATTAGTTGAATTTACGTTATTCATTCCTTGATATTGCCTTTCAATTCTCGCGTGAACAGGATCATTCCGTGCCATGGACTAAGTCTCCGTAAATTGTCTACAGAAAATTACAATCGCATTAATCGTTTATAGTAGGTACGTATAACCGTTTAACGGAGTGAACATTAATGTCTCAAAGACATTTTCATGATCACGTTCAACTGACATTTTATATAAATTGAATACCGTTAGAGCACTCGATAGAGTATTTTGAAAGCATTAAATATGTTTAGAATTTTGAAAGTATCTGATGACATAAAGGCATTCATACGCGATAAGTTATGAAGATGCGCAGTCAGAATGAATGTTCACGTCTAAATTGCGCTCAAGCAACTCGAGAAGAGCGATGGTTCTTTTCATAGGTAATCTGTTTACGGCTGAAATATAAAATTATCTTCCAAACATATGAAGTTTGCTAGCGGGCAATCAATCATCGCGACTGAAGGGGCGTGGAAAGCCGCCACCGCGAAAAGCGCCCACTGGAGCTCTTCAGGGTTGCGAATACACAAGGAATCAATCATAGATTTTGCGCCGATCGATCATCAGTTTGCAATAAAAAAACTCATGCCATCACTCAGTAGTAATTTATAAACAAAGTTACAACTTCAGCAATATAGATTTTCCATCAGAAAATGAAGGTAGCCATTTCCAGAAGATTATCGAGAGCCCATTTTAAATAATTGACTTCCTAAGAGTGGTAATAAGCGATTTCACATAAGATTGAACTCCGGCCGCCATGTCTTCGACAATCGGTCGAATTGATCGCGCTTCCGCGAAGAGCGGCAGCCACTATCCCAAACCAGTCAAACGCACGACAAGTGCACAAAGGGCGTCGAGACGTGGCATTGTAAAGAGGGTTTAAGTATGTACAACTTCCTCCTTGAGCTGTCGATAGTGCTACTAGAGGTCGCGGGCTCGCAAAATCTTTGATTCACTTATACAGTATGGAAACTTAATCCGTGAGAGAAAACTGCAAAACATTCCAGAATCACTTTGCTTCGACGAAAATATTTACAGTCCTGCATTCGAAATATTGTACACCCTATAAATGACAATAATATTAAGTGCATTGTTGTGGGAAACTGTGTCAAGTGAGTAAGCATATATAATAAACATCTTAAGCATGAAACCTGTGACAACAATACATCTGGATACGGATCAGGCGCGCGGCTGAGGGCGGGGCGGCCGGCCCTCTATTGTACACTCAAGATATTTGTACGGCTGTTCGCTAGACATCACAAAAGTATTCAATAACACCCACTGAATCTTACGTACAGTAACTCCACTTAGGCTTGAGGCGCTGAATATTACGCGGGATTACCGATACAAATAAGTTTCATTAACGGCGTGTACATGAAGTTATATTCCGGTAATACTTCTTAGAGCTCTTTCACATAGAAGGCACGTCGGCACGACTGCAGCCGTCAACCTATAGCAGCGTCAAGTGGAGTGCATATACGAGTAGTACAAGAGAGTGCGAGCGTCATAGATTTATAAAATGAATTCTAGTGACAGTTATGATGTTGAATTGCTAACTGTGGCAGTAAAGATTTTTTATGTATTGGGAATTATAAATATGTAATTTCAAGCATGATTTTTTTTAATTTATCGCCACACAATGCGAGGTATGTAGGCTGTAGTCTACCACGCTGGCCAATTGCGGATGGTAGACTTCACACACCTTGAGGAACTTTACGGGAAACTCTCAAGAATGCAGGTATCCTTAAGATGTTTTCCTTCACCAAATCAAGTGATAAATTAACTTCCAGGATTCGAACCCAGGACTAATCGTTCGAGAGAACAACGTTGAAACCGTTAGTAAGGCTATAACTGCTCAATGCTTGCAATTGTAAAAGTAATAAAACTATAAAAAACAGAACATGGATGGCTGGATGTAAAGAAGTTGTAAGTGATTTCAAGTATAAATCTATAAATAAAAAAAACAGCCAAGTGCGTTTCAGGCCACATACAATATACTACCGTATTTGACGTAATGACTCGTTAACGTGTTAATCCAACCTATCAGATATAGTTTTTATTTTAAACTCATTATATATGAGCTACTGCCATATTTTTTCTTAGAATTCTATAAAAAATCCATTTACTCTTTAATGGGGGGGTACACGTGACCCTAATAGACATTATCACTTTAAAGCTTAATATTTTGCTAACGTATCAATAAATCAAATTAATGTGCAAAATTTCACCCCTAGTTAACCAGGACGGGAGGTACATGACGGGAGTAATTACATATTTTTCGAGATTTTTATTCTACCACACTTCATGTCTAATACATATATATAATAAACACATACTTACTTATACATATAGGTATCGATATTTTCTTACACCCCAGAAAACAAACATTGCTGATTATCACAGAAACGTTTATCCAGATTTATTAACCACTAGACCAACATCCAGTTTTTGAGGAAGCCAGATAGACGGAAATGGTGAGACTATAAGGAATCCGAATTTTCTATGGAACCATAAAAATGACATTGGTAAATGAATTTTTCAACTGGCTCCTAGCTCCTACTAGCGCGGATAGCTAATAGCAGATCTTGTATAGGTGTCGCCGAGCGTGTCGTCCGGGTGTAAGAGCTTAAGCTATAAAACAGATCCACGACTTCATTTTTTTATTGCCTACGATAATGCTTTGACTCGGCAGGATACTGCTTTATCATCGTTCTTAAATCATGTTGATATGGTATCGATAGAATAAAAATAGCAGAAGCAGGTGAAACCAAGCTTTACTAATTTAACTTGGTTAGCTAATTTATCCGCTATTTAGTCGGTGGTAAACGTGAGATCCATATCGCATACATTGCAGTTTGTTGAGCGAGGGAGCATCGCAACGCGGCGGGCGGGCTATCCCACTGTCTACCTGAAACTTGGAAATAATAATTTATTTACCAAGTGATTGAACTTGATAACTAAAAGAAATTGCTCGCGATTTAGTTCGAAGTATTAGGACTAAAAAGTTGTAATACAATTATGATCGAATGACAATATTAGTTGAATTTTTTTTAGGAATGAATATATTATATAACAAGAATTTTGAAATTAGTTTAATAACGTTTAAAATCGTAACCGAATTCAGGAAACTCTCAATAATAATATAAATCTGTGATTATGAGGAGTTTTCATTATGATTCGTAAACGTGCACATTTCTTTATTTGTTGTTTTCTCTATTCAAGTACAAATATTCGCTATTCTGACGGAAACATATCACGAGGAATCTTTTTTATTGAAAAGCGTATGTAAAGTTGAGATTGTAAATTCACCACTGGGACTGTGGCGTTTACGTACGGAGAAGCCCAACGTCAACTAATTATTGTGTCGAGAAAGTAACACACACAGTTCACAACGTTTTTTTTTAACTAGCATTGTATAATAGATGATTCAGTGCTATTTTATTTCCAATTAATTTCTTGGATCCCTCACTCCAGAATCGAAATGCTTTGATAAAAACCACAAATTATAATGTGCATACTTACATACTACATGATTTCAAACACGGTTATAATGGTACTAACGAAACGTAAAATAAGCGGATAATGGTCGCATAGGAACAGCAAGGTCCATAATTCTATTCAAAATCCACTGATATAGGTTCGCCATAAGAGGAAGTCATGGGTGTAATCGTGGCCATCGCAGCGGGCCACAGCGCAGCGAGAACATTTAAATTATCGTGAAGTTAGATCCGCACGCCCATAATCACACCGTTCATTTGTAAGTTAGCCAGCGAAATGTACCGTTCGGCCAGCGAAAGTATCGCCATCAGATAGCGAGGGACGTTCAGGCTCAATATTATTCAGAACTGAGAAAAACAATCGTACCTCGTTAAAGGCTGATAGCGGGCGCGCGATTGCGACTATGCGGTGCCTTATGCTATCTAGTTTATGTACCGAGAAGGCACCTTTTCAACTCTCGCAGGAGATATTGCTGGAAAACAGATTCCCACTATCCTTTTTCGAGTAAACTCTAATCTTATTAGATACCCCGAGCATGATTTAATTCAGGGACAAAAGATAGTAGTGCAAACCAGTGCTAACCGCGATCAACAATTTACTGCAAGGGCGTACATTGTTGCTATACATATATTTTTTGTTTCCAAGATTTCGCTATGCGTTCGACCATCTCGTAAATAGCAACAGGTTTGTTTAAAATTATCATTTTAACAAAAATAATGTTGAAAAATTCAAAAGGATAATTTAGGGTTCCGTAGTAAATTCGAAATCTTTATAAGCGCGCCATGCCCGTCTGACCATCCGTCCGCGGCATGGCTCCGCGCTATAATGACGCTACCTCCCCTACCAGTAATGTTGGGATGGTTTTATTTTTCTTGTCTATCCCATCGTGTGGAGTATCTTTGGATAGGTCTTTTAAAATCATTTCAACATTATTTTGGAATTCATTTTTGAAATATGCCCCCCTCATTCTATAAAGTGAACGGTTGTTTATAGAAATCTGAAAAAAAAAGTAATAGTTCATATAGTGTATTTAGAAGAAAAATTGTTTCCGATTGGTACGCTCAACTGGTTATGGAATTATAAAGTAAGCTACGGGTACCCTACATTGCGGTGATTTGACAGGCACTTGGCCGGTTTATTTTTGGTTGTGATCAATAAAAGCTTCTTTGACTTACATGTTTTAAAATTTTTATTTTATTAACAATTATTTAAACATATATAGATTTTTCTGTTTTGTATTATTCAATGTTTCAACGCTATGTTTCGAACCTGTCACACTTATCGCATAGCCACGACAAACTAGAACATATTATGTAAATATGACCTCAATCGAACATATTATTCAAAAGTATCCCTATTATTGACACTCACCGTACAGTTACGCCGTGTATCGTGGTATGTAAATGGTAACTACATTTAATTACGAACATGATAGCTAGAAATTGTACGAGTACCAATTAAATTCACACGTATATATAAAACCGATTACAAGAACGCTCCGACACGTGCATAAACCGTATAGTCAATTAAAAGCTAGCGCTAGTTCTAATTAGGAAACAGTTAAAAAGGCCTTTACCGTCAATGTATCAATCCTCGGAGGCAGATAGCCGGAGCTATCGAGCCATGCTAATGAGACAGACCGGTTCGAGGGACAATTGTAGCACGGACTGGCAACCGCGAAGCATTTCTTCCAATTATTCAGAAACTGTACCTACTGTAAATTCTAGCTAGTCTAAAGTGTCATAGTGTTTAAAAAATACTATCGTACAAAGTGGTACAATTATAACTGGAAAATGAGAAGTTAAGTAAACTATCGACACTTTTTAAATGAC